>JAHWFP010142814.1:0-44697 GCA_023313725.1 Lithobius niger | reverse complement strand
AGCCGACAAAGGTATGGGTCGGCGGAGAAATAAGTATGGGCAAAAAATAAATAAAAAAATAAAAAAAAACGTCAAATAAAAAACAAACAAAAATATATAAAATAAATTTGGCAACCTCTAACAGGCGCGCACTCACGAGCAAAAGCTGTTCTGACAGGCAGAAAAGCAAAACAGCATCGTTGAACTTAACGGTAGTTCGAAACACGACGACGACGACGCCGATTTCAACAATATCAACGCTGTCACGGAGTGTTGTTTTTATGGTGACATCGAGAACAGCTGCTGATGATGTCAAGCGACCAAGCCAAATGTCAAGTGACGTAATTGAGGAGAACGGATATATTTATTGAACTTAAACGGATCTGCATCAGTAAAATAGAAACGAATGAATGATGTAAAAAAAAATAAAAAACGAACAAAAAATAAATAAAAGACTCAAGCTTGTGTGTCACCCACAGGTGAATTTAATCTTTCAGGGCGGTGTTCTTTCTTGAGGTATTGACAGTAGGGTTCGTGACAGCCTGGAATTCCTTGAAAAGCCTAAAGTTTGACAACCGAAATTTGTTTTGTGTGAGCCTTAAGACTGAAGGCAGAAAAAATAGAGATGCCAACTAGTGCAAGCAGCTTTCCCACAAGGGGTAGCAGAGCAAACTCTGTTCGACTTGCTGTTAGTTGCTTCCTCCGCCTTGACCATTACTGGGAGGGGGGACATAATGTTCGTCGTTGATTATAACTAAGAACACTAAGAACTAAGAACACAGTAGTGCTAACAATAAGAGCTGGTAAATTATTGGAATTAAAAAATAATTTTGATCGTCTACTGTTCAAAGAGCCTTGAAATTGGTTGTAAATCAGCCTTTAACAGCGTGGAAATGGTTGTAAATCAGTCTTTAACAGCCTTGAAAATAGTTGTAAATCTGCCTTTAACAGCCTTGAAAATGGTTGTAAATCTGCCTTTAACAGCCTTGAAAATGGTTGTAAATCAGCCTTTGACAGCCTTGAAATTGGTTGTAAATCAGCCTTTAACAGCCTTGAAAATGGTTGTAAATTAGCCTTTAACAGCCTTGAAAATGGTTTTGTCTGTAATTTACGAACCCTGTGACATTGATCTTTTGTCGCTCGCTCTCTACTCGTTAACTGACTTCAACTATTATCTACTGTGTGTGACACCTGGTGGCGAAAACTCGCACAATGCAAGTGGCGACAAAGGCCTACTGTGAACTCGCCACAGAGGGACTTTTGTTTAGATTGGAAATCGGGCATATTTTAGGCCGGATATTCAGGAAAATCTATCCGAAATAGTTAGAAATCAATTGTTTTTTTGTTGTTTTTTAATAATTTTTTTGGAACGCGAATTGGTGGTTGGTTGGTTTAATGAGGAGCTCGGACCTCTATAGGCTATCAGCACTATTAAAGGGAAACAAACAACACAAAATTGGAAAGATATAACGCAAACAGGAACAATAGCCTAGGTTGTTTGTTGTTTTTTTCTTTTCTTTTAGGGCGTATGAACACAAACTGAGTTGTCTGACCCACGACGATGAAAGGCACAATTTGGCTGGAGAAATCCAAGCGGAAAACCAAGGATTTTTGACATGCCTAGGTTTGGTTTGATTTGGTTTATTCGGAGCACTGACCTAAAAGGTCACCAGCCCCACGAAGGAAACTACACCAAGTCAACATACAAGAACACAAGGAAGAAATAAACTAAAAACTGTAAACCAAAAACTAGAAACGGCCCGATTGGTAACAGAAACAGTACACGTAGGGCCTAGGTCTGAATAACCGCATTTTACAAACAATTCAATTCAATTCAATTTATTCTACACAAGCCCTGGCCGTATGCCATGCACCGCACTACAAGGTCTAAAACAAATCAGAAATTGCAAAGTCAAAACAAACCCAAAACGACAACAACAACATATCAAAAACAACAACTACAGCTATTCGTGAACCATCCTTTGATCAGTTCTCTCCCAAACTGAGACCACATCCGACCCAGCTACCAGCTGCCATAAACTAAGCCACAAACAAACAAAAAATGCAACAGTTTTGAGGATCAACAATTCAGGTTCACGAGAAATATGCAACAGCGTTATCGATCAACACAAAATTGAAATAAAAATGAAATGATAAGGGAAAAAAAATTGTGGAGGATTCAGTGCAACAATGAAAAGGGGGGGGGGGAGGAAGGGGGAGGAGGAAGGGGGAAGGGAAGAAGGAAAGTAAGGGAGGGAGGAGAAGGGACGAAGTGGAGGGGGAGGGAGGGGTATGAGGCATGATCAATTAGTAGGGGCAACTGACACCCCGTCCCAACCTGAAGTAAACAGCCCTTCCCCTCTCCAGATATAATCTCACGCGCCGTTCCTGTATGTCAACATGTAATGGTGACGGTCCTAGCTTCTACAGCCTATAGATACTCCACCAATCAGAAACCTGGTGAAACTCCTTGCCAGAAATTCGTTGAATTTTCCCTAGTAGCAGAAATCAGCCAAATTCTTGTTACAGTTAAGAGACAGTCTGCCGGTGAACCGCGTTTTTTAGTTGTCGAATTAACGTCCTTTTCAACTGCTAAGGTTAGATCGGGACGGAAAGGGACAAGTTTGCTAGGAAATACCTAGGATCTTTTACATGTCATAATCGACATTAGCACGAGTGGATTTCCGGGGCCCATCTCATTCCGAATGCACAGGGGTGAGCCAATTACTGGGGTGTACCCCACCTTTTATAATTTGTATAATTTGTTACATCTGACAACAGTCAATTAATAATCTCATTTACTAGCGTGTGTCTAGATTTTGATACTATGTCTTGATGCAATTTGTTGTTAGCTGCCGTTTTTTAGTGTTATATGTGCAGCCGCAGCGACTGCGGAAGCGCGATCGAGCCTGGGAAGTTGCGTAGACAATCACGGTACAGCCTAACCATTTTTAATAGGAATTTTGGTGTTAAACCAAAATGCCCATGCCCCACAACGCCCTATACCAAACACGTCTTACATCAAAACATCCCACAACAAAATGTCCAACCAAAAAATGTTAGACACCCTATATATTCGTACGACACTTCTTTTTCATCCCTCTTAAATTACTCTTTCTTGAAACCTGTCGTTGGCCGGCTATGGCCTTAAGCAGAAATAGTTGAAAGCGCTCTTTTTTTTGTCCATTATGCCCTTACTTTCTTCTCCTCCCAACCCGTCCCTCAACTTTCCTTCCCCCGTGCTCCTTAGGGCAAGAGAATAAAACAACAAAATAACGTAAAATAACATAAAACGCAACAAGACAGTAGAATTTTCATCCCCCACCGTTATGAACGTTAAAATTGCATTAAAACATACTGAGAACTTATATCGTCGTTTTGAGAATTTACACGTCGATCAGCGTAGTGTCAGTCGTTGATGAATTGGAGTTTTAGGTACGGTGTATGTTTTAGTTGTCTTTTTACCTTGATAACGCTGGGGAAACGTCCCAGCGAAAATTCGTTTTTTTTTTTAATATTGTATTTTCACACACGTGAAAGTTGTGCTTTCCCCATAAGAACAACTTTTATCCACATTTCCTTGCAGTATTTCTATTGAAGGATATTTCGAATGGCGTCATTTCTGGGCGTATACTTGATTCTGTTGAATTACGCAAATCTAATCCTAAATTACATAATTTTGCATATCATTTGATATCATATTTTTTGAGGTTTTCACTACTAGCTACGTATACCAGGGGTCACACATTAAAGTTAATAATTAATTACAAAATTCAAATTAAACTGCACGTAGTCTTTATTCTGCGTTAGGGTTATTCCAGCTTGGAATTCGCTGAGTGCGGAGGCCGTGTCGGTTCCTTCGAAATACATCTTTACGAAATTATTAGACAAACACTGTTGGAAGGCTGCCTTTTGTGGCCGGAGTTTTGTACTGAAAGGTATTAGCCTCTCTGTCATTAGACCACTGCCAGCTGTCAGTGAACGAGCTGTCAGTGGGCGATCTATCAGTGGTCAACTACATGACCCATTCTTTGCCCATTTTTCGCTAGTGGCAAATAAAGTATAATTATTATAATTACTATTATTATTATTAAATGTGAAACCTCCGATCGTGTTAGGGCCTACTGTCCAGAATAGGCCAGAATATATCCCATAACTGCAGAGGGAATCAGCTAGTTTCTCACACTACCTGAGAGGGACTTTGCCACGGTCCCCTTCGCATTCATCGACCAGATCAGCTTTCTCTGGCTACTACGGTCAGCCACCGTGACCGCCTTGACCGCCTGCACTGCCGCCTTAAGCTCTCCTCAGTTGGTTTTCGTAGCTGGTTTGGCGACCGCCAAATACGGAACAACCCGCAAACCTTCCGAAATGACCGTTCCATCAATAGTAATCGTTAAAAGCGTCATGGCAAATGGCCAACAAACAAATCGCTCATTTCGTGGTTTAAAGTGTGAGTCACCGCAGCCCAATTAGGAAATCTAAAAACTGACCACCACACCAGAAAAAAAATATGTAGCCTACTAGGTCAGGTAGGAGATTGGACGTACCAAAAATGGGTAAATCGATATGCGTTGATCGTAACTTTTAGCTCAACGAAGGACCATTTAGCCCACAGGTTTGTAACCCGCTAGCGCCGGTTTTTGATCTGATTTTTATTCATACTCGATCTTTTCCATTAAGTTAAACCGACCAGTTAATCGCTAAAATACAAGGCCAGAAAGAGACGTTGACCAGCATCTACAACTGTTTTTTACTTCATCCACGTGGTTGCTCACCTCAAATTTTTTTTTTTTTTTACTTGTTTGCCTTATCCACGTTTTTATTTTACAGAATTGTATAATTCGTCTCAGAACAAGAGTGCGTAGGCTGTTAGACACGAGCAGAATCGGATTTCCAAGCATGCTCAGGAGGCCCTGGCCTAGGACGGCAGTTTTTAAGGGGCGGCATTGCGGCCCAAAAGTAATGGGATATGCGATAAGCCGGTGTGGGTTGTGATGGCCTGCCCTTAAAATTCAATGAGCAGCCGAAATTGTTTCACATCCGCATTCATTTCTTACATTAGTACAGAATTGTTTGTTTCTGATTCATCAGTTTTCTAAAGAATCCTAAAATTATAAGAGGAACTAGCAGTCGTAGCACCCTGCTTCGCCCGGGGTTTTGTTTCGCGCAGGGTTTTGTTTAGCTGTGTTCGTCTGGTGTTTTGTTTGAAGGGTAATTTTACCTGTTCACTGTGAAGGGTGTTTTCCTTCCTGTAACACTACCCCTTTCCTCCAACCCTCTCCCTCCTCTGTCCCTACCCGTTTTACCCAATCCTCTCCCTCCATTCCTTTCTCGTCCTCCTAACTGTCACTTCCTCCCATATGCTACACCTTGTGAATTTCGATGGGTAGTTGAACTAAATACTGCCCCTCCCCCTCCCCCTTTTGTAAGATAAGTAAAAATTTATTCGGTATCTATCCCAAACGACAACAACAACAAAATTACCTTTTAAGTACACTTAATGACTAACAGTATTCTAAATGGTAACAAACACACTGGCCTCCCCCCCCCCCTCCCAATCTCTTTAGTTATGATAACATTAGAAAGCAAAGAACAGAGCTACACGCACTGCACACGGGCATTCCCCGTCCACGCACCCTACCCCCACCCTACTCCCAAATCCATCGCTATGGCTTAAGCGATATGTATCGTGTGACAAAAAAAAAACCTGTCTTCGTGCATGACGTCATTTAATACTTGCCGCTAAGATGATCGCGCAGAGCAAATTGTGAGTCGATAATACAATGTGCCAATTTCAACTTTTCGAGGCAACAATGTGCCAATTGCAACTTTTTGCTGGTAAAAGAATTAACGCGTTCGGCCGTTTTCATTATATTCTACCATGGCGCCATCTAGCAGCAATCATATCGTTAACCTTTATAGCTTGCTTCCAGGTGCACGAGTACGTACCAAAGGGTCAAAGGGTTTTAACGAACGTTAACCGCACCCGGTCATCTGCCCGACGCAGCCCTAAGGCCGTGTCGTACCAAACGTACAGTCCCAAATTTTTACTCGATAATGAAGGAGGCACGTGGCTTGTTTGTTGTGTTAAAAGATGTTTTTTTTTTTCATTCTTTTGCTTGCAGCGAATAAGCGCTAGCGAGAACTCGATAGCGTTATAATGTGCTAGATGCTGCAAACTTTCGTTTGGAGACAACCCTCCTTTAAATTACTTTCGTCACTCCTCGCTGGAGTTAGCTCAGATCTTGGCCGATTTTATATCACGTGCTGCAAAATAAACTACTGAGGGCAGCAGCACAGACGATTTCATGGAATGTAAACACGATTTTTACTTTTGTAACGTTTTGTTTGATTTTCTTGCCAATAGAGCAGTGACACGACGTAGTATTATTGTATATAACTCTATGCTGGAGCCTTAATGGGTTAGCTGCAAGGGGGACTGCAGAGAGAAACAGAAGGGCGTCATACTGAAGCCGATGCTGTGAAGAGTGATTTCTTAGACCTAAAACGCGCGATTTTTGTTGTTGGAGAAAACGTTATTTTAAGCCTAAGAAATCCGCTCTTCCCGGCGTTGTTTTTTCCCTCCATTTTTATGTAGTGCACCTTGTAGTTATGCCCTCCAAAACCCATACTAGTGCCAATATGGCGGCAAATGTCACTGCTCTGTAGAAAGCGCCGTCCCGTGTGCTGGACTCGTTGTTTCCATCTAATGATAACTAAGTTTTTCGTTAAGTACTCGTTTCTAAGTTATGCTGAAGCTGTTATGAAATGTCTTTTTGAAATGTTAAAGAAACTTTTGTGGATTTAGTGCACCTAATGACGAAGTGAAAATAACCTCGAAACGTCTCGCTTTTTGCATGTTTGTGCGCTGCTTGGCTTTTTTACCCTTATTTCTACTGAATTCGCCGATTAAAGATAGCGGAATACAGTTTTTCTTCGCTATTATCACGGACCGCGTCCTTAGGTACGCCTCAGCATGAACTTCTATGTTAAACGTCAAACTTTGAAAATCCATTGTTTCCGCCAGAATTGACATGGACCTACAAAATCTTTTGTTTGGGGTCATTTCGTAACAACTTTACTGTATTATAAATTGTAATGGCAACAAACGAACAGTATGGCCATTTCTTGTTGTTGTTGGGACTATTTGCCCTCACGTGAAGATCGAACCAATCAACCGATTTCCAACTATAGGACGGTATGAACAAGGCATAGGCACTTCTGAAAGCTATTTCAATGTGATTACAATATTATTGTTGTTGTTATTTTTGTTGGGTCCATTTTACTTTCACCGAGAGATCGAACCAATGAACCGATTTTCCCTTTTTATAGCTTAAAAAGTAAGTATTGACTAGGCCTAGGGCTTCTAGAACGCTGTATTGTTGTTGTTGTTGTTGTTGTTGTTGTTCTTCTTGTTGGGGGAATTTTGCCTTAACCCAGAAATCGAACCCATGACAAAATCTAACAAAATCTAACAAAAATGTTTAAAAAAGTGAAAATCTAATTAAAAATATGTTATGACTGGTGATAAAACAGATTGCAACCGTTTTAATAGAGCAGCGATAATAACGCCTTATTGGCTACGAGACTAGCATCCGGAGAGATAGCTACAAGGGGCACTAGATTAAAATGGAGGTTAAAAACAACGGCACTTCTAGTCAAGCCTGTGGTTTGACAGCGGATTTCTTAGGCCTAAAATACGTTGTTTTCCCCAATCCCTTATGAGGCGAGGTTGTAATCAAAAAAGAAAGAAACTCCGCTTGCGAAAAATGTCGTCAACTGCAAATCGAAAAATCGGAAAGAAACGCGCGTTTTAGGCCACGAAATCCGCTCTAACAGTAAGACGTCATTCTTTTTCCCCTCCATGTTTATCCGGAGCACCTTGCAACTAGCCCAATTACTGGCTCCAGCATAAAGTTATATATAATAACATGGACGTTATTGTCATTGCTCCATTGTATTAGGATTTTAAAACAATGCCTAGAATTGTGACACACAGTGAAAATTGACGAAATTGGCTTTAAACGGAGAGAGGTCTGACCGGCAACTGTAACTGGTCCTTGTTTAGAGATTCGTATACGTGCTTGCACACTTCGTTTTTTTCTGTTGTAGCACGATCCACATTTTTTATATGGTTCTATGGTTGGTCTCGGTACAAAAGAGAGTGCCTGCTGACATGGAGGCGCCAATTAATGAATGGATAGAGGTGTGTACCCAAGTAATAGGGTGACGGCGGCAATGGGATTTCCTTATGTGGATGCCAACACGACTTCCAGCTGATAATCTCTTTTGATGACAAGAAGTTAAAAGAGGAGGAAAAAAGGGTAGTAGCTGGAGCTTAGTCGTGCGCGCACACGTATACACACAAAGACTAAGGTAAAAAAAAAAATAGATGATAAGAAAAAAAATCTGGTCTGCGCTTTTATAGCTGCGCGTGATCCGAATTTCAAACACAGGCTTTTACGGCGACCATACAATCAAGAAGAGTGAACAAGCTGGACGAGGTAATCCGTGTGGTACGTTGGACAAAATTCGAGAAACAAAAAAAAAAGTGAAAGTAAAGTCGTCAGTTGGTTTCGATTTCACGCGACGCAGTAGCAAATACCATAAAAAAAACAAAAAAAAAAAAACAAGGCAGTCTGACAGCCAAACAACGAGTGGATTAAACCAGTAAAGCCCGTTAAAATCCCAATCAATCATTATCTATATTTCGTAGTATTTACCCGTTCTCAACTCAGAATTACTTCATTGTTATGTCGGAATGCTTTTATTCGGATAGACAGGAATCTTTTGGCATAACTTTGGTCTTTTCATACTTGATCATTGCAATCGGAGGCATTAATAACATAGTGCACCGATATATTTTCCTTCGTATTGTTTTAAGCGAAGAATAAAAGTGCGATGCACTAAAATCGGAGTCAACCCGGTGGACCAACGTGGACACAGAGGTGGCCGAATCACTACCACGCGACGCTTGACCTCTGCAGTAAAGAAAAATAGTGCTCATTTAGAAAGGTTAGTTCATTTGTTATTAATAGCCAATTGCCCAAAACAAAATATTTTAATGAATAATATCAAGAATTTATAGGGTTTGGGAGGAGAATTTGTAACTCTAAAAAGTCCCTATTGAAACGTGTTAGATTCGTCCCCATTAGTTCAGTCCAAGTTTTCAGAGGGCGCCACATGTCCTATCTGGTAATTTTTGCTCATTTTTCAGCCCAAATCTAAAGTAAACTAAATTACAACTAAGCAAGGCTAAATAATAATTAAATATAAGCTAGTTTCGTTTAGTTTAGTTTAATTTTAGGCTAAAAACCGAGTCGAAATTCCCACATAAAACACGTGGCGCCCTCTATAAACCAAGACTGAACTAATGTGAATGTATCCAAGACGATTCAGTATGGGTCTCAGTCACAAATTCTCCTCCCAACCCTATAAATTCTTGATAATATGGATTACTAAGCCGGATTATACTGACACAAATTACTTATAAACTCCAGTTTATTACAACCCAAAATATTGCATTTTTTCCCGCCAATCGACCTATACCAAGATGGCTGCTTCTTCTCAAATCATGTTTCTCAAACGTTAGGCCGCAGGAAAGGCTTTGACAAGCTCTCAAACGCAGACTGTTTTGAATGAGTACAGCAAACTTCGGCAAAAGGATCCACTTAAAAGCCTTGAAGACCATCTGAAACAACTGGAGTTTCGAAGACTTCCATGTTCTATCTTCAGTATGGAGGCAGAGTTCTGTTCGAGTACCATGCAGCTACTTGACAACTCCCGAGAAAAGACTCCCTGGCTGCGTGGGTAAACAATCGCGGCTGTAAATTAACGACGATTCCACACAGTTGCTGCATTCATTCTCCACTTTAAAAGTTCTGCGCGAAGCCATTCTTAACAAGTGGCCGACTAGATTATTGACGTTTTAAACTTGCGTTTATTTAAATCTAAAGAGACTCCGCGTCTTGGTTAAAGGGACACCCGGCCTGCCTTATAACATTCCACGTGCCAAATTACAGCTACGCGCAGAACATCATCCGAGCAATTACAGTGCCAAGGTCGGCTGGGGTGTAGCTGCGTTCCTCGCATAGCTGCTGTCTCGGTTGGCTTTGTGAATAGTACACGAGACAGAATCAAGTCAACGATTGTGTCGTCACAAACCGGAATGATTCTCGTATTTTAAAATCACAATTTATAATTTTCTAGGCTAGTATCTTATAATTTTGCTTCGGCGATTTATTGGAATAATTAATTTTAATTTTTACCGCATTAGTCTATTAGATTTTAGATCTCATTGTAATTATTAGAAAATTAGTACATGCACACACAGAGATGAAACGTCATGATTATTGTACGCGCGCAATGCATCATTTAGTGACGGCTCGTTAGTAAATAAAGTTCCATTATATTCAACACAAAATCTCCTAGACGCCACATTTTAAAAAGGATTTTTAGCAAGGGAAAGACTAAAGGTAAGGAAATAGACCTTCGGGGCCGTACTTGATGTGGAGGATCGAGAAAAATGGAGCTGGGAGGTATATCCCTTTAATTTAATACTTAATTTAAAAGTCCAATTAAATTCGAATTGGTTAGATTTTTTTTAAATAGAGCGAGTTGTGACGTTTAATACGATTTTTGGCAGCACAACTTTTCGAGGCGGTTTCGTTAACGTCAACAACTGCATTTTGGTCGTTAATACTAGTTAAGAACGGAGCCTTTTGAAAGGACTCTCCTCCTTACTGTACGGCAGGAGGTTCCAATAAGCATGGAACTTCATGAAGCAGTTCATTGGAAACATGCTGGGACACATGGACGACACCCGTTGTGCTACATTGGACGAACTACCACCTTGGAGAAGGACGAGTCACTCACGTCTGGCTGAAATTCTGATTTCCTTCCCACCTGCCCTCACGGTGATTGCAGCGCCAGTTAGTATTGCGTGGGGCTGCATGACTAAACGCGAGTGATGAGAGCGAAACTAGAGCAAAACGAGAGATGCGTTTGATGAGTTGTTATTTGATGAGTAGCGCAGGGTAAGTGCGTCCTTACTAGTTTGTGGCAAGTCGTGGGTTCGAGTCCCAGTCGGGGCAGTTGTCTTTACGTTCTTCTACAGATTAGTGCAGCTTGCTTTCTCACAACGCCAGCCTTACGCAGAAGGTCCACATAGTGACATATTGTTTATTCATGAAATAAATCAGAAATTAATGCTCGACTGTAAGACTTAAAGGAATATTCCTCCCAGCGCCATTTTTCTCGATCCATCACATCAAGTACGACCCCAAAGGTTTATTTCCTTACCGTTAGTCAATCCCTTGGTAAAAAACCGTTTTAAAATGTGAATAATTGTTAACTTTATTTACTGCGTCCCTTAGTATATGATCCTTTGCGCGCTTACAATAATCATGACGTTCAACTCTGTGTGTGCATGTGCTAATTGTCTAATAATTACCATGAGATCAAAAAGCTAAAAGACTAATGCGGTAAAAATTAAAATTAAAAATTAATCCAATAGATTGCCGAAGCAAAATTATAAGACACTAGCCTAGAAAATTATAAATTGTGATGTTAAAATACGAAAATCATTCCGGTTTGTGACGACGCAATCTTTGACTTGATGCTGTTTCGTGCACTATTCCCAAAGCCAACCGAGACAGCAGCTACGTTCCTCGTTGCGAGGAACGCAGCTACCACCCCAGCCGACCTTTGCGCTGGTAAATGCGCGGATGGCAATCTGCGCGTGGCTGTTATAAGGCAGGCGGAATGTTATAAGGCAGGCCGGGTGTCCCTTTGATGCATAAAACGACATCCACAGGCCCGCGCACCCTGTTAATAGTTTGAAGACCTTTAATAGTTAATATGTTAAACTAATAGTTAATGGATTAAATACACAGATTTAACCGATACACTATCCTTTTGCGTTTTTAAGGCTGTTTTCTTAATTCACTGATCTCGGGGAACGGCTGTTTTTTTTTAAAGTTTTCTGACGTGTGTTTTCCACGCTTTAGCATTTTTTGTGTTGCCATAATTGATTCAATAAGACTTAGTGAGCATGAAAATTTCACCAATTCTCGCAGATCTCTACATATGATTTGGTTGTTTTTTTCCCCCTTTTAAGACGACTTGATAATTTTTGAGGAAGTTCTAAAACATTCCTGTATTTAAACCTAAAATCACTGAACGAACCTTGTACTAAAAGGGTTCGACCGTTTCGCACCAAAGCAAACACAAAAACCAAGCTGCTAAACACATCACTTTACCCAATCACACCCCTACCATAGCCGCCGCCGCCTTCTTTTTTTTTTTTTTTACAACTTAAAACGTTTACTTTGAACCCAGCAAAAACATACAACCTTTTCACCATTTCTTCCATCACACCACGTTATTTTCCATCGCCTAAGTGTAAACCTGTGCAAAGAGTTGCGTGATTCGAATCACGTGACTTGGAACTTTTCTGTACGTAAACAATTAAACATTTGACCAACAATAAATAGATTTCAACTACCAACGACCTCGCGATGTGGAATGCCCACCCTTTTAGCAATGTCGAAAGGTTTCAACGAACTCGGGAAGTGTAAATGATTAATCCCAGCTTGGCGGGATCGCAAAATACGTGTTGTGTAGGCAGCGGGTGAACCAACAACACGCCCTGCCTCCTTGTACTCCCAAACTGAAATAAACAAATACAGCCGGCTCTAACGAAAGTAAACTGGCGGAATGGAGCGATAAAAGGTTGCAGCTACACTTTGGCGCCAGTAGCAAAATGTCAATCTGGCGGCTTGTTCGCCCCCTTACCCCCCCCCCCCCCGCACCCCCTTACCCCCGACCCGATCCAACCAATCCTCCCGACTCTTTCAGGAATATCATGGTTTGAGGGACCAGTCGTCATTTTATCGCCGGTTTGGGAGAAGAGGAAGGCGGATTTTTGTAAGTGGGGGTCACGGATATTTCTAGCCAACTCGAAGCGGGGTCATGACTGTTTTAAGGTTTGCCAAGGTGGAGGTCTTTCTACCTTGGGGGAAGGGGGATGTTTAAAAAACTCCATGAAAAATACAATTCTAGGAATCAAAATCATGAAGCTTTCAGCAGTCGACATTTCTTGGGGCAAAGTAGACCAACGAACCTACCCCAGCTACCTCTAGGTTTATTTCGTGTTAGAGAAGGGCCCTGTGATGCCTCGTGCTCATGTCGATGGTGGTACGTAAACGATCCTAGGAATTTCCGATTGGTATTACCAAGAATTTATAGGGTTGGGGAGGAGAATTTTTAACTCTAAACAGTCCTTATTGAAACTTGTTAGATTCATTACTATTAGTTCTGTCCGAGTTTTCAGAGGGCGTCACGCGTTCCGCCTACTAATTTTTGCTCATTTTTCAGCCCAAATCTAAAGTAAACTAAATTACAACTATAAGCTATGCTAAATAACAATTAAATACAAGCTAGTTTCGTTTAGTTTAGTTTAATTTTAGGCTGAAAACTGAGTAGAAATTCTTACTTAAAACACATGGCGCCCTCTATAAACTTAGACGGAACTAATAGGAACAAATCAAATCTAAGACGTTTCAGTAGGGGGTCTCAGTGACAAATTCTCGTCCCCCAACCCTATAAATTCTTGGTATTACGCAGCAAAATTGCCTCTCTCTCTCTCTCTCCTTCTGGAGGCATCGTCTGGGAGAGCTTGAAACCTGCAAGGTCAACATTTCTTTAAAAAATGTCTTTGCTTCGACCCTCCAATCATGTAAGTGTTTACAGAGTTTTACAGCTTTTGGTTTTATAGGGAGTTCTTCATTTTGCCCGGCAGCGTAGACTGCGTTAGAGGCGTGCAGATGTTCACATGAACTGTCTTAGTTATGCCATTATAGTGTCCGCGGCTTATCTTGAGTTCGATGCAGAAGGAACCACAGATAATCGATTGTACGTTTTTAGTAGCAGAGTGCCTTGCTGATATCCAAGATGGTTACAAAAACGATGGCGGCCGTCGATTAAAGCCGCCTCCTCCAGGAAGACGTAGCTGCTCATAAAATACTTGCAGGACTAAAGATACGCCGCGCACACAATACTCAATATGCGTCTTTAAAATCAAACTTTATGGTACCGCCGTCTATGAATACTGAATCTGGATCCAAAGTAGGTTTAAAGAACCACTAAAATTTCCACGCCAGCTATGCTGGCTGTTTCATAAATCAGCCCCCTCCCCCCCCCCCTCCCACCCCCATCCCCATGTTGCCAACAATGCATCAAGCACCTCCAACCGCTCAATTATTTATGGCTGACTAATAAACGTTGATTGAGCGGGATATAGACATTCCACAACGTATTTTCAGTGAACTTTGTCCTTTGCCTAAACACGTGGCACGTTTCGTTACAATTGGGAACCTGTCACGCGGATTGCTAGGCTACTTATTTATTTCGCTTAGTTTTTTGTTTTTTTGGGGGGGAGGGGGGGGGGAAGGAATGGGGTTACATTATTTTTGCATTTTGAGTGGACGGGTCAAGATCATCTTCAGGTTCTTGGGAGAAATGGGAAGGAGTCAGCGACAATTTGGAGCTCACATTTTCAATTCCTTCGCCATTTTCTAATATCTCACCCAACTATTATGTCGTCAATAATGACTGGTCCGTAATATGCCGCTAGCCAAATCGCCAAAACCAAATGTGGAATGGCCCCACAATTTTTGCAACCCACTGATTCATTCCTGACCCCCATCACCCAGCGACCGGATTGCCCCACTGACCCAGAGGGATCAACTGACCCGGGTTGACCCAATGACTGGAGAGACCCAGCCAGAACCACTATCAACCGAATGAGAATGAACTTACGGCCCAAACTGATCCAGATTTGCGTTCGGAATCGGGAAACCAAATTAACGGTAACTGAATTAAAACGTAATTAATTATCAACTAATAACACTTTTGCGTATTCTTCATTCATGTTCATTTTAAATGAAAAAAAACGAAATCAGTGGTTTATTTATTACGTACTCTCAAAAGTTGATATTTCTTAATGTGTGCAATTCCATTTAATAGAAAAAATAAAAGAAATAATAATAATAAAAATAATAATATTTATTTCGACAGTTTTACATCTGGGTAGCACGAGTCAAAAATGACTGTATGTGCTATAATAATAATAATAATAATAATTTTATTATTCCATTACAATACATACATGTACAATATACACTGTAATGTTCGAAGCTATTAATTAAAATAGCTTGTGTGAGAACTAATATACATCTTGTTGAAATTAACATTTACGTTATTAAAAGGTTTGAATTTTAAGAATTTTTTGTTATATTTTAGACTTCAAATTTCAGAATTCAACACTTCGCAATGGGTTTATTTTCTTGTAAGTTTAACTTTTAATTTCCGTTTTAATTCATTAATATTCTGGTAATTCATCATATTTCTTGGTAATTTATTAAAAATATTTGGTAAGTAGTACTTTTTATTTCCTTTCCCATATATATTATTCATTATTTAAACGTTCCCTTGTCTGCACCTTGGCCATCCTTCCCCTGAATTATCTACACGTTTGGCGATGCCATCGGGGACCAACGTGTCCCTGGCAGGTCTAACCTTGGTGGTAAGGCATTCAAGTCCCCAACCCCACCTACATCTATTCCACATTCCCGGCCATTGTTTTATTCTATTCATTCTTCATTTTATGTTATTGTTAAAATTCAATATAACGTATTTCTTATCTTTTAAAGACGTTAATTTTACAGAAAACAAGGATTTAGTTGTGGCTGGCTGTTAGCGACCCCCCGGTCCTTGCCAGACCAGTTGCTACTGCGACAAACTTTGATTTATTATTATATATTATTCCATTTTGGTACTATGGATATTGGCTTATATATATTGGGTTATAATAATAATAATAATAAAAATAATAATAAAATATTTAACAGACAAAGTATGCTGCAAAGATAGGGAAGGGCGTGAAACACATTCACGTGCACAGAGTCCTAATTTGAAAACTTTGTTAGGTTTAAAAACATTTGGGCAATCGTGACAAGTCAACCCTATTCCGAATTTTAAAAAAAAAATCAACAGGGAAGCTGAGGTGACCACCACTGATGACAGGAAATTCCAAAAAGGAACAATTAGGACAATAAAGTATCCATGCTGTTCTTTGTGGCTTGGTTTAAGTGGGTCCCCCGCGTTAAGACTTAAAAAAATTATCTGCTTCCAAATCAACAAGATTGTGCATCCATGAATACGCCAAAAAAGATATGTCTTAAGACATCACATATCAAGCGACTCTACTTTAAGTTATTTAAGACATACTAAATAAGATAGGTTTGAGCAACCGGGTTCAAACCTACTAACTTAATGTCCTTTATTAGGTGGGGCGAGCAGGCAGGGCTTGCATACTCCATCAAAGGTCGAACAAATACCTTAAAGGCCCGTAAGAGAGTTGTTAAGATTTTTTTTGAGATGTAACATGGCCTAATAAAATATGCCCATTTTTTTGCATTTGAAACAATTTGGTTACAATGTGTTGCAACCATCAGATCACTAGTGATCCAAGTAGCGAGGTTTTTATAGACCTCAGCGCCATTTAACATAAAATTTTCTACGGTATATGGCATGTGTAGATTGTTTCTAACCAAGACGAATTGAACAGTATTCATTGGAGATCTGAGGCCATGGGACGCGTAATTTAGCGGCAAACTATCTGCGTTCACAAATTGTATTTTATGAATTAAAGAAATTATATGAATTTTCATTTTCAAGACGGTTATTAGCCAGTATGCGCAAAACTGTGATTAAATAAACTTCCGTTGATGAAGCACAACATACACATGACAGACAAAAGCACATGTTTATTACACCCGTCCAGAGAGTGGGTGTGTTTATAGTGCCTGCTATAAAAATTCGGTGGTACCACGATGTCGTTGCAGGCAAGAAGGCAAGCGGGAAGAAGATTCTACAGTGGTAAGACATTTCGGACATGTTTTTTCTCTTCAATTTTAACACGATAAACACGAGGCGGCCAGGGGAAGAAGAATGACCAACTAAAAATAAGCAGTTGTTCAGAGTGCCTGTTATTTGGTGTCACCACGCAGTCAGCGCAGACAAGAAGGCAAGAGTGAAGAAGGGTTTGCAGTGGCAAGGGAGATGCGCTGATTGAGCGAGCAAAGCGAACGAAAATCAGCGTTTGTTAGCCAATATATACGCACAAAATTGTCATTAAAGAAACTTACTTTTGATGAAGCATGATGGCATACACATAACAGAGAAAAACAACGCGTTTATTGCAGCCGTCTGGAGGACTAGCTTTCTCTAGTATTCATTGGTTGTCAACTTTTTGAGTTGCCAAAAATCATATAAAGAAAACACCCGTCGTAGCATTCGGGGACTGCAGTGAAGACCCAGAGGCTATAATGGGTATTTCTTTTGGGCTAAATTGTGGGCTAAATTCGGGCTAAATTTTTCACTTTTCTTCAGTCAAGTCGATTCTTTTCTGTTCATTTTCGTATTGATGATGTATGGCGATTAGTTTTTTTTTTCACGGTTTTTTAAGCGATGTCAGTTAGCCAAATAGAAGTCACCAATATTAGCGCCCCTTTCGTTTACAAAATTAAAAATGGTTCAATCATTTTAATATAGCAGTTCTGTATAATTTATGCCACTTGGTCTCCGGATCAAATAACGGGTCCACCGACCATGTAACATAGTAGCCCCCACAAAAGTAGTGACTCACGTAACCCAGAGCCCTTTCTCTACAAAACACTGCAATTTCTTCAGTTTGCTAACAGATTATTTTATAAGTTTGCCAAATTTCTAAGACAACCAGAATGACCCTCTAACTCAGTAAGAGGAAATAAAAGACCAGTTCTTCGAAAGAACTATTACTATTTTGGGACATAAAACTCTAGCCAACAAATGTTCATATAACGAAAATGTTATACTTTACATTAAAACTTAAAATACGTTATTAAAAAGTAAAATTGTAATTTAATTAATTAATTAATTAATTAATTAATGTATTTATGTGTTTTATTTGGTCAACGCTGAAGCAAAGTAATGGTCGTATAGATGAACTGGCTCATTTTTCGGCCGAGCGAGCGAAGCGAACGAGGTCGAATACTCGACAGAATTTGGATTTTGTGTGTTTGTCTGTTTGTGAGAAACGATACAACACGCAGTTTGGGTCAGATTTGGTTGAAATTTCGTAAAGGGTTCGGAAGCTTTGATGCGTCAAAAAAGTTGACTTCGAAGATGAAATTCTTACCGTACCTCATATATTTTCGGAGATATTCGAGTTTTTCCGTTGAATGGCTAAGCTAATGAATCCGCCCCCCCCCCCCTCCCACAGCAACGATATTCGTAAAAAAAAAGTCCGCATAAATTTGCAGACTGGGTTTGGTATTTCACCATCAAACTTTATAAATATTTAACACGTATGTTAACAATTTTTATTCGGTGATCTTCTTACAAAATAAGGCAAAGTCTCACAGCAAAAATGACGACAACAATCCCCGAAGCAGCAACCCTACGATGAAAACGGAGGAGCGTGTTGATTCTTTGGCCAGCGAAAAGTTGAAATTAGCGCATGACTTGTAAATCCCTGGCCTCAAGTAATTGAATAAAGTAAAGTTGAAATTGGCACATTGTGTTGCCTTGTAAAGTTGAAATTGACACGTTATTGCCTCGACAAACAATTTCGTCTTCGCGGTCATCTTAGCGGCAAGCCTTAAATGGCGTCTTGCACGAGGACAGGTTTTTTTTTCACCGGTTACGGATCGCTCACGGCAAAGTGATAGATTGGGGGCGGAAGGGGAGGTGGAAGGGGGGAGTTCTGCGCGTCATCTTAGCGGCAAGTTTTAAATAACGTTATGAACGAAGGACGGGGATATCTGAGGAAAGGGGGAGGGGGGGGGATGTAGAGGATGGGAGGAAAGGGGGAGTATTCCAGGACGAAAAATTGCCTGTCGCATTCAACGTTTAGGTCAAACCTATCGAAAACTGGGAAATAACCACGGGCGAAATAAAACCCTGGGCGAAGCCGGGTACGACCTCTAGTCATTAGCATAAATCCTTTCCATTTTTATAGCATTTAGTGTCAAAAGCTACGATTGCAACTTACGTATTGGCAACCGATGATAATTTACCGTGCAGTAATGTTCAACATCTCTCGATTGCCAGGGTTTTTGTAATTTTCAGAACTCAGTTATATGCCTAATATTACAAAAAAAAATGTTGTACCAAACTGTTTTCGGTTGTTTGTTTGATTAACCAAGGATAAAAGAACCGAAATATGAATGAATAAAAAGCTTGAAAGATGCAACATGTATACAATAATTTGCAACGTTTCGGGTCAGTACGCGATACGATCTTTATCACCCACTAATTCTCACCCATAACCCACCAGTGCATAATCTTCTAATTCCCGTAGGAGAATCTAGACACACGCTCGTGTGTCGCGCCAAGTTAGGCAACAAACGTCACATCAATTCAATTGTCGAGGTTGTAAACCATTGTAGCGCGACGCCATTGCGTCAGTGTCTTATATCTTGAAGCATAGTTGGGCACATTTCAGGTACTTGGGGAAAAATAATAATGCGGTACAAAAGCTTAAATTGTGTTGAAATCGAGAGTAATGACCCACCTGACAAAAATTAACTCGTGTTTGAATGCTATAACCTATGCTGCTTTCAATGCAAAATCTGCCCCTCAATAACGTCGAAAATGTGTTACTAACTAGCTAGCTAGTCCGCTCATCCCCATGTTAAATCCCATAGGGTGATTATTCATCGATTCCGAGATAACGGGAAGGCTTCCAGCTATGAAATTGGACGAATGGGTGCACTACAATACGAACTGCGTACCTTTTAATGGTTTGGAGCGTGGGGGCGTAACAGGGACGGCGTGGGAGGGCGCGTAAGTACGAAAATATTGTTATAACCATTGTTAGTATTGTCGGCATCGTCTCTCATTGGACGGATAGTTACGACAATGAAAACGTGTATACTGACGTGAGGGCTTAGACACACACTAGCGTATCACGATAAATCTAAACAACGTTGCAAAGAAATTGTATTCACGTACAATTCACGAAAAATAAACCAAGTGTAAAAACAACGCAAAATAAACAAAGCCAAAAACTGGTAAGGAGGCCACCAAGTTGAGAGTGGTTCGGCCCTTCAAAGGAGTGATATCAATCAACACACCAAAACTAACTAAATACAACAAATTACCACAAAATTAAAAACAAACCAAAAGCCAATAAAGAGGTGACTAAGCTGAGAATGGTTCGGCCTATAGGCAAAAGGTAGTAGAAAATTGTTCAAAACCAATTTCTTGTTGACGTGGCACTTTATTACGTGCAGATGAGTCAATACACAATTTTTAAAAAAGGAGATATCATATCAAAAACCAAAACTGGTAAAAGGGGTCGCCAAGTTCCGAATGGTTCGGCCCTTCAAAGGAGTGATATCATCACACCAAAACATTCGCCAACTTAATCGCACCGAATAATACTTTCGACGTTAAATAAAAACTTGAACATTGCTACCGAAAGTTTTCATTTAACCTTCGAATTATTAAGCGGTGCGATTAACTTAGCGAATGTTTTGGTGTGTTGATATCACTCCTTTGAAGGGCCGAACCATTCTGAACTTGGTGGCCCCTTTTACCAGTTTTGGTTTTTGATATGATAGAGAATATCTTAGAGAATATTTCGTGCAGTCACTGAAAAATTTCAGCTTAACAAATAGGCGTATAAAGCAGTAAGTCACATACCCAATAAAAATAGACCAACCCCACAGCTATGCGTGATTGCACTTTGTACCAGAACTGGTCTTTCTGTTTGCCTGCAAGGGAAAGACGGGGTTTTGGTTTCGCCTCCCTATTTTGCCAGTTTTGAGTGGAAATGTGTGAGGGTTTTAGGTGTTTTTATTTAATTCTGTTTGTTGTGAATATGTTGACATTTTGTGGATGGAATGACTTGGTTTTTACCATGAATTTTTAGCTAATTTTTAGAAATCTGATGACGGAAAGTGTCCTTTTCCGAAACGTCGTTGTTTTTATTTTGTGCACTGTCTTGGCTGACTTTAATGATCCCTTTATCAAGCGTAACTAAAATAAAAATAAACAATAAACTCAAGTCAAGTCAAGAAACTCAAGTCATTTTTTTAAAACACACACAGGGAATAAAACCCAACCAACACCAAACGTAACACGAAACACCAGAAGGACCTAAGACCGGTTTGACAACGGTCTGCACAAATTTGGAATAAAAAATTATTCCCGCTAGGGGTGAGTGGTATATACCACCAGACTTCCCTTCCCTGTTCACAGACGGCCTGCTTAGACTGGGTGGCTGTGGGTGTGGGTCTTCCTGTTGCCCGGTTTTCAAACCGATTATAGGTCCTTCTGGTGCTTTGTGTTTTGTTTGGTGTTGGTTGGGTTTTATTTCCTGTGTGTGTTTTTAAAAAATGACTTGAGTTTCTACACAAAATTTTTTTTAATTATTGTTACGCTTGATAAAGGGTCACGTACTGACCCTAACGGTGCGAAATATTGCATATATGTTGCTCCTTTCAGTCATTTATTTTCATTCACGTTTTGTATTAAACAGTATTAAAAAAAATGTGATTCTTATACACAAGTTTAATTATTATTTATTTATCCGTTATTGACAAACAAATACTCGGTTTGCAACAATAGTTCAAACGTTGTAAATATTGTCAACACATGCATTTTCTTGTTTTTTCTTTCGTGCGAGATTATTTTACGACATTAACTTGAACCTGCGTAAATGTTACAAAGGCTATTTTCAACGGGTCTTTTATACCGGAAGGATTTATGTCCCTTTAAATAAAATGTTTTTTTTTTCTCTTCCGTTTTAGCGTTTATTTTGTTCCAACACCCAAGAACAATTTTCAAGCATTTTAAGAACCAATAATCCTACTAAAGAGGGAACGGAACGCCTGCAGTACGTTGTTCGTGCGCAACCGCACTTCCGCGTTTTCACTAAAACGAAAACGGGATGGAGCCTAGAGCAGGGCAAACGAAATCGACCGCAAAAAAAATCAAACCAAAACTGAACCATCAATAAGTTATGATACAAAATGCCTACGAGTTGCGACAGTCCAGACGACGGTATAAAATGGAAATAGCTAGCATTGCTCAAAACCATATTGGTCTGCTTCCGCCTGATAAACAAAAAAAAAAGCATAAAAAGCTATACTCATACGTGCTAAAACCAGATTGGTATACTTAGGCATGCTAAAAAGGCGTATAATTAAAATGCAAAAAGGCGTGTTAAATCCAAACTGGTATACTGGTAAAAAATATAATTAAAAAAGGCAAAAAAAGTTAGGCCACATTAACAGGCAAAAACGTATAAAAGTGATCAATAAAATGTATATAAAGAAAATTATAGACCTACGTAGGTGTGCTAAAACCAGACTGGTGTCCTTAGGTGAGACTAAAAGGTAAGTAAAAGGTAACTATGAAGCATATAAAAAAGGTATACTTAGGCGGGTGTACGCCCGTTTCGTCGACCGTTTCGCCGATTCCCGTTTCACCGAAAATTAAACTCTGATTAAATTTGGCAAAAGGGGAATTCCCGTTTTCACCTGGTCTCGTTTGGTGGGAATCAAAATATTCTTTAAAAATTTTACGTTTGGAGAATTTAAAGATGCATTACTAATAGAATGGAAACTGCAATTATTTCCGGTTTCTGATGTTATATGTTTAGCCGCTGCGAGCGCAGTAGCACGGGCGAGGCACATAATTTGGAAAAAAAAATCATTTGGCGAAACGGATTTCGGCGAAACGAGAGTTCATGTTCTAAAACCACATTGGTATAATACGCAGGAGTAATCAAGAGGTAACTAACTAACTAACGGTAACTAAAGGTAAGGCAAAAAAGGCATACTTAGGCATGATACAACCACATTATACTTAGGCGTGTTAAGCGGAAAAAAGTGTGAAACGCCATAATAATAAAAAAGGACATTTTCTCATTATTTTCGTGCATCCCACGCATAACTAGCTGTTGCAACGTCGACTGAATGTAGCAAATCCGTCTCACGTAGGTGAAATACAGTGAGGGACGATAAATGCGTTTCCATTTGACCTAATGTTGTAAAACTGAATCACGCAGAAAATTCAGTTTCGAAGCAAATATCGCTTGTAAATAATTATATCTATGGAGTTTTCAACCACACAGGGTGCTTATAAAGAGCTTTATTAAGAGTGATGGTCAGTATTCGGCTCTGTCTTACGGTATGACGGAGACAGCGCTCAACTAATCGAATATTTGTACTCCAAAAATACCTTCATATCATGAGGAATTTTAGAAATTCCTGACTTTTACGTTATCATAGTTAGTGAAGTGAGTAAATCCGTATGGTTTGTGCATTTACGAAGGTTATGATGTTGATTTGAACCTTGAATGACTACTAGTCATAAAATGATCATGTAAGGAAAGACTTCTTAGCTGGTGCAAGGTATAAGCACCGGTCGAATTTTTAAACATACTGGCTACGTCTTAAAGATTGAGAGCCTCACGTGATATAGTCGAACGGTAAAGTACATTTAATAGAGTACATGGCATTGTTCTTCATGTACTCCTGGTTAAATTTAGATGTTTTAGCTGTGACGTCGATTGTTACACTGGCTTCAGGTTTTGAGACTTGGCAACTAGAGGTAACGCGTAGCAACGATACAGTCTGTGGATCAACAGGGAGGGGGGGGGGGGCGAGGGAGAGAGGGAGAAAGAATACGGAAGACATATCAGTACGGGAATTTTAAAATTTGCTTGTTACTTATTGATGGTTCATCGATCGAATGCGACCCAACTTCGGCTTGTGTCTCATGGAATGTCAATGTAAGCATGAAACGTTCGTTCCCTTTGGTTCAAATGACTACCTAGACTCAACTTACCTCTAAAATTCAAATGACTTCTAATCCTCAGATGACCTCTTTGGTAATAAAATTACCTTCTAGAATCAAATTACTTCTCGCTTAAACGACCCCTTTTACTCAAATGACCTGTTTAGAGCTCAAATGACGTCTTTTCCTCAAATGACCTCTATGGCTCAAATGAACTCTACGGTTGAAATGACCTGCTTAATGCCCTCCTTGGCTCAAACTACCCCTTTAGCACAGAATTAACTTAAATTCAAATGATGTCATTGGCGCCAATGACCTCATTGACTGAAACTGGAATGACCTCTTTGGCTCAAACGTCCTGTTTGGCTCAATGATTTCTGGCAATTAAATAACCTCTTTGAGTCAAAGGGCTGAATGGACCTTACTGACTCAGATAAATGACTTCTTCAGTTTACTCAAAAGATCTCTGGCAGTCAAATCACCACTTCGATTCAAATGATCTCTTGCTCACGAATGAAGTCATTGGCTCCAGTGGCCGCTTTGATTGAAGTAATCGCTTTGGTGCTCACGTCCTCCATCAAATGATCTCTTTGGCAGTGAAATAATTTTTGACTCAAATGACCTGTTTGACTCAGGCTCTGTAACGCAAATGACCCTGGTTCAAGTGACTTCTTTGGCTAGAATGATTTCTAACTCAAATTACCTATGGCAATCGAATGACCTCTTTACTCGTGTGACCTCTGAATTAATTGACATATTTGACTCACATCTGCACCTTATAAGCCCCGATTCCGAAGTCACCATGTCCCGTTTAACCAACAATCACTTTAAACCACTGTGGTGCACAAGGCTCATAATTACTACGTTGCAAAGTAAACAATGAAACTTAATCCAACACCATAATATTAGCCAGCGACAAAAAATTGTTTACACGATGCTGGACGATTAAAATTAAAGGATCAGTGAAACTTGGTTAAATATTCAAAATGCGCAAAAATACACAGACAGGTTCACTCACTCAATCAGGATTAGCCAGCCAAAAATAATTGAGCGTGCGGGTGGTGTTTGATGCATCGTTTACAACATGGGGAGGGCGGGGTTGTTTTATGAAACCGCCAGCATAGCTAGCTTGGAAATTCTGATGCACCGTTCCCCCCGGGGGGGGGGGGGGCGGGGCGGTTGAATTATGACAGCCAGCGTAGCTAGCCTGAGAATTCTGATGCACCGTTGGCAACATGGGAATTGGGGGTGGGGAGTGGCTGCTTCAGCTGGCCTGGAAATTCTAGTGACCTTACATACTCAAATGACTTCTTAGACTGAAATGATCCTTTGCTGAAATGATCGCTTTGGCAGTCAGAAATAACTTTAGGCTCAAATGACTCGGCTCAAGTGACCTCTTTAACTAGAATGACTTCTGATTCGAATGACCTACGGCAATCAAACGACCTCTTTTCTCAGGTGACCCCTGAATTAATTGACATCATTGACTGAGATGGCCTTATAGACTAAAAATGACCACGTAAGACTCAAATAAGCAGGTAGAATCAAATAACCTCTTTAACTCAAATGACCTCTTTGCTTCCAAAGATGCGCTCTTTGTCCACCATCCCTCTTTCGGTGGGCAGCAGCCTCAAAACTTCAACCAATTCACCCGACAGACCGACCTGGACGAGATAGCTTGCCACAAAACACCTCATTAGCAGTGACCAATTCATTAATTCGCCCTAAAACCACAATCCTTCTCGTTAGTCCAATTCGCACGATAAAGTCTTTGTTCTGCTGAAAAATAAGGAGAGAAGAAAGCCAAGAAAGAAAAAAAAAAGAAAAGGAATTTTTAAGTACTAGCCAACCAACACGAGAACCAGTCGTCGTAAATCGCCTTTAGCAAACAAAACTTTTCGAAATAAATCCAATTAAAGTTTCTCGCCGAGCGAACGGAACGCATTCATTCAATTCCTATTTCTCTTCGGCGGCGGCGACCATTTAAAAATGTCGGGGAGTAGAAGGCGTGGACCGTAACGACGTAATCGCACGGCCACAATTTTCAAAATCTCATTCCACAATGAGCTTGGAAATGAACGCGTGACAAAGACAGGCAAGGTTGTTAAGTACAGTTAACGAAGCCGCCGCTATACAAAAGTTCTTTTCATACCTTCACACACCCCTACACCCACCGTCATCCTTTCATTTTATTTATTTCTCCTTATTATTATTATTATTATTATTTTTTTTTTTTAATATTGAAAACCTATTTTACAATTAACGGCTTTACACACACACACGCAGCGGTAATAGCCAGACCGACAAACGGACGACGAAGCTGCTGGGGGAGCTCGCCGAAAAAATTAAATTATTTCCTTCCGCTTGTTCGCGAAGTTTCGTTTCCGCCGTGAAACTGGATCTGCCACTAAATCAGGTTTACGATTTTCTCCACGCGTTTCAGCCATTATTTTGTAATTGGACGCAGCATGAATCGTCTCTTTTAGTTTTTTTTCTCTCCCCCCTTTATTTTTTGATGACATTATGAATGGAAAGCAGGCCTCAAATGGACTGAAGCGAATCGAACTCACGCTTCACGTCGTTGTGCATCCAACCTTCATAAATGCCGGCCTTGGCTCTAAGAGCTGTCCCTCCTCCAACCCTTTGAATACCATGCATTCTTTTTCGAGCAGAGTAAAGTGCGTATAGCTCGATCTTAAAAATAGGTTAAGATGTCGTTCGAGGAGTTAAATGGTTTTGGCAAACCATAGCTTGGTGATAAGCGCTCAACCGATACTGATCCAGCCCTTCCAGCAGATCGCGGACGCGTCAAGTATCCGACCCTCTCTACTCGTAGCAGAGTGTGTTACGCAATCCTTGATCGTGTGAATAAAGGCAACCCTGGGTTGATTTTTCTTAACAGCAGCATTATTGGAAGAAAGTTTTGGGATCCACAACCTTTATGTATGTTTCCCTTTAATTGACTTCTCACTGCTGGCCTTATTTAACACCGGAAATTCAAAAACAAACATGAGTGGTTCAAGAACAGAATCCTGTGGAACCCTGGTCTTTATAGGACAGTTCAGGTTACCAAAGAGCTGTAGGGTAACTTGTCCTATGCATGACCATTCATGCATTGTTGCGATGGTCATGCATTCATCGTTCCATCTCTAACCAGCTTATTAGTCCAGTATGATAAAGCAAAACTAAAATAATTAATATCTCCTTTCCTATTCAATATTTTTTGACCGAACTTGGCCAGATAGTACATAAATAAATAATAAATAAATAAAAAATTTGGCGGGTTAGTGGCAGGGTTCCCAGAAGGCAAGCTACTTAGACTGGACCCATAAATGTTTAATTCTGGTCGTTTCAAAAAAGCGAGCAGACTTAACTTACCAAGGATGGACCTGAACGGTGCTGGGGAACGAGCCCTGACCGCTTCGTCAGGAAGAGAGTTCCACACCGATGTAACTCGAAGCGAAAAGAAGTGTTTTC
This sequence comes from Lithobius niger, assembly GCA_023313725.1. NCBI lineage: Eukaryota > Metazoa > Arthropoda > Chilopoda > Lithobiomorpha > Lithobiidae > Lithobius > Lithobius niger. Next base: position 17,385 of record JAHWFP010142814.1, on the reverse strand, counting down.
TGTAGTTGCAATTAGCTGATTGAACTGCCAGTTAAAAACGAATGACCGCACGGAGCAGGATCTAAGAAGGGAAGATCAACATAAAAAAAAAACAGAACGATTTTAAACGTCTAATATACGTCTGCTTTAAACCTGCTTTAGTTTTTTTCAACCTTTCTGCATAGGATAGGTTTTTTTTAAGTTAAGTAAGCTCTTTATAAATATGGAAGGTACATTTATACCAAAATTTCTGTGTATTTCTGTGCAAGTGTAAAAGTAGGGCGCCACACGTAAATTTGGCAACTGTTCACTTGTTGTTTTCTTCTTCTTCTGGTTCTGCCACCAGTTCAGAAAAAAACTACGCAAAATCTGAAACATGATCAATGCAAGAATTTTCGTTCTTCGTCATCTTCAAAGAGAACACGTTTTCAATAACGGACTCTGAAGGATCAGTTTTATTGTTTTACATTGTTTTAAACATTGTAATTAGGGAACAATGCAAACCAGCAAACGCCAGCCGCGAGGCATACACTGAAGAATAAAGAAACGCTAGCAATGCTGGTGAGTCAGCAATTATATCACCTGCACTTTGAATTGAATTGAATTGAATTGAATTTTATTACTGAGAGCAGTGGCTCGTAGCCAAGCGTCCTACCCTAATACACTAAAACTAAAATACTAACACACCAAACAAGAGCAAAGTCAAGCATACACGAGGAAACGTAAAAAAGGTACACGTTTTACAAACAAAAACGTCAAGTGTGCCGTAAAAAAGGGTTATAGGATTGAAATTTCACAACTACTTGTTAAAATATGCACGAAAAATAATTTAAGATTTTTTATTTAAAAAATTGAACGTACAATCACTGCGAAAATTGCATCTGTTTAAGTGCTGTTGTGCTTTAAGAATATTTTTAATTCGCAAAAGCACAACAGCACTTAAACAGATGCATTGTACATTTGATTATTTTAATTGAAAATCATAAAGTATTATCCGTGTACATAGGTAACAAGTAAAGTGAAACTTCAACCTGCATATATAACCCTTTTTTTGTTTACGGCACACTTGACGTTTATTTTTGTAATATTGACTTCTTGCTTGTCGGCAGAAAAGGAGGGAACTGGTGGGGCGGGGTAGGTCGTTTAAATACTTCAAAATTCAGAAACGTTTAAGAGGACTCACCACCCCAACGGGAAATTTATGTACCGTTGTCCGTCGGTCAATTTGCCGCCTGTGTTTGCCGCCAAACTGCACAAAAAAATTCACGGTGGACTAAAAGCCATGATGGGCACAAATCCATGATGGGCAGCAGGGACGTGCACAGGTCCCCTGGAGGGCAGAGACAACTTAGATTTTCTAGGGACTTTTTTTTTACCCCTCTTTGCACGCCATTTTGAAATGTTAACCCTTTCTGCCCCTCTTTGCACCACTTTCTTAGCCGTTTTTGTCCCTTTTTTGGGCCGATTTACACCACCACTCCAGCGAACGTTAGCAATTTTTGGGGGTAAGGAGGGCACTTTGCCGTGGAGGGGAGTGGATTGCACCCCCCTCCCCGTCTGCACGTCCCTGATGGGTAGTAATTAATATGCCCCGTCGCAACTGTAACAAGCGACAGAACAAACCTCAGTGAGTTACTCCTTTCAAGGGGTTGAAAAGGATTCATGATGTAAAAAACGGTTTATTTCCTTACGATGGCAAAAAACACGACAATAATGGCGGTCCCCCCCCCCCCCCTTGCCCACGCTTGCGAATGAAAATAAATGTTCATGTATATTGGCAGCAAAAAGAAGCTGCGAATTTCACGTCAAGGTGCTTTTCGTTGATATGGTGAGAGGGGAATTTAGGTTTGCAACACCCATTTCAAAGGGAAAGTTACAGAAGTTATACACTCATTGATCACTGACGGGGGATCAGTGCGTGAGGTCAGTTGGGGGGGAGGGGGTAACGGTGATGGTGCTTGATGTTTCAACGACTGTCAGAGCACTGCTGGAGCACAGGCATGCCACACTGCATATCGACCTGGCATTCCTGGGCGATCGACGCTTATTGTTGGTTATTCCTGAATAATAAAGTCGACGGACCAACCGGCTACTGGAAGACTTGGCTGACGTTGCGTGATCGCTCTCAGTCCTAAGCCGCGGTTTCAGGAAATTGCGTGCTTATTACCCTGAATGCCAAATGCCCTATCAATCTTGCATTTGGTTGCAACGCGAGTCCTTCAAACTGTCATTTATTAATGTCCGACTACGTAAGCTGTTGCGTTTTGAGCTCGACAACTGTTGGCTCGTGGATAACACGTGTTGTTAAAGACAAAACTCAGGATTATTCGAATTTGGTTTACTTCAGCTTTCCATTTGGGAAAGATGGGTTTGTCCCTTTTGAGAAACATTATCAAACTTGCAATACCACTTATGATGGGAAACGTTTGTAAAACAATACGTTTAAAATGTTATTTTGTAACTGAACCTATTATCTTACATTATAAACCAAAGTCTCATAGCAGAAATGAAGCAACCACAACGACGACCCCCGGAAGGGGAACAATGAAAACGTGCGAGTGTGTCAATTCTTTGGTTTGAAGTTGAAACTGGGACGTTGTTGCCCTGAAAAGAAGTTGAAATTGGCACATTGTTACCTCGACTAACAATTTGCTCTAACAATTATCCTTCTAACCAAACACCGTGGTAATCTCAAGGGCAAGTATTACATGACGTCATGCACACTTCTTTTTCACACGGTACGCATCGCTTAAGCCACAGCGAAAGACTGGGAGTGGGGGTTGGGGGGAAGTGAGCTGTTATCATTAAGCATACGATTACGCATTAACTCAACCTAAAAGAGAATATCTGAGGGTGTTCGCTATTAATTCAAATAACCATCCACATTCAACTACGTATAGCAAAGAGGAGGAAGGGAAGGAAACCAAGAGGAGAGGGAGAGGACGGGATAAAAGAAGGAGGGGAGAGGGGAGGGAGAGGATTGTCGGAAAGGGGCAGTATTACACAAACAAAAATCGACTGTTGTAGTGAACGATCAGGCACAGAGCAAATACTGGGAAACAACCACGGGTCAAACAAATCCCGGGCGAAGCCGGGTACGATGCTAGTTTACCAACACAATCTTCTTTTTACATCAAGTCTCATAGCATAAACGACGACAAGGACCCCAACCACTACAATGAAAACGTGCGAGCGCGTTAATTCCTTTGGCCAAAGTTGAAACTGGTACATTTTTGCGTTGAAAAGTTGAAATTGGCATACTGTTGCCTTGACTAACAATTTGCTCTGCGCGGCTAGTCTTAATGACGTCATGCACGATACGAAGGACAGGTATTTTTCACAAGGTACGGCTCGCTCAAGCCAAAGCAACATTATGAAAAATTGTCATGAAATTTTCATGACAATGCTACGAAAAAATCATGACGAAGTAGGGCAATGACTTGTCATGATTTACTATGATTTGTCGTGAATGGTAGTTATGATTCATCATGATCTGCTATCAGGATTTGTCATGATGTTCATGATAGTGCTAATTCATGATGAAAAATCATGATAGCCTATCATGATCAATCAAGAAAAACCATGACAAGTCATTGCCCCAATTCATCATGGAAGAGTCATGATTTTTCTTCATTGCGAATCATGACAATTTTTCATATGGGAAGAAACTGGGAGTGGGGGGGGGGGGTGGAAACGGGAAATGCCCGTGTGTGGGGCAATGCGCCTGTCAGCCCTGCCCTTTGGGGGGCACCGGCCCCCTCTCCCCCCTCCCCCCCAGAAATTCAGACCTGGGGGCGCGGGGGGGGGGGGGGGAGGGGAGGCAATACGTCTGTTTTGACCGTTAAGCGTATGATTACGCGTTGACTGAACCTGCAAGGGGCGAAACAAAACCTCGGCCGAAATCAAACCCGGGAGAAGCCGGGTACAAATGCTACTACTTTATACTCCTTTCTTGTAATAAAGTATCTGTTTGGTATTTTACTGTAAATCATTTGAGCTTAATAGTAGCATTCTAATAAAAGGCGAACTCTCGGATTTTGTAAACTGCATGGGAAAGCTTTAAAGGGATATACCTCCCAGCGCCATTTTTCTCGATCCTCCACATCAAGTACGGCCCCAAAGGTCTATTTCCTTATCGTTAGTCTTTCCCTTGCTAAAAATACTTTTTAAAATGTGGCGTCTACGAGATTTTCTGTAAAATATAATGGAACTTTATTTACTAACGATCCGTCACTAAATGATGCATTGAGCGCGTACAATAATCATGACGTTTCATCTCTGTGTGTACATCTACTGATTTTCTAATAATTACCATGAGATCTAAAATCTAATAGAATAATGCGGTAAAAATTAAAATTAATTATTCCAATAGATCGCCGAAGCAAAATTGTAAGACACTAGCCTAGAAAATTATAAATTGTGATTTTAAAATACGAGAATCATTCCGGTTTGTGACGACACAATCGTTGACTTGATGCTGTCTCGTTTACTATTCACAAAGCCAACCGAGACAGCAGCTATGCGAGGAACGCAGCTACCACCCCAGCCGGCCTTGGCACTGCAATTGCTCGGATGATGATCTGCGCGTAGCTGTAATTTGGCACGCGGAATGTTATAAGCCAGGCCGGGTGTCCCTTTAATTCTGGATACTTGCTGCGTCGAACTGGACTACTTTCGTAGGCAGCTACGTTTTTCTTCTCAGTGATGTAGGCTTTTTCGCAGTCAGGACTCCGCGATTACTTCCTACGTATTACGAAAATAATACTCCTAATACGAAACGTTCTTCGTATTATACCACACGCACACTCGACCCAAACGTTGTACGTTTGCCCGACCGTACATCACCCCTTCTCTTCGAAGCGTAAATCGCCAGGGGCGCATTGTTCTGCATCTTGCGGTTGTCAGTTGTTGTTTGGCCCTCAACGTTTGGTTTTTGTTCTCCTCCTGAAGTTTAGAGCACCCACGTTATTTATGAGTTAAAAGACTTGCCTTGCAACCAACCTCTAGCGACCAGACTCTGTGTCGCTTGTATTTGTCCATTCTTTCCTGGGTTACAAGTTAGCGCAATCTACAATCAGAACCTTTCCAACATTACAAACCGCATGATCATACATGCGGATCAATTTGACATGCAGTGTCAGCCGCTGAAAGAGAACTGCAGAAAAACCTACTTAACAACAGACAGACTTCCCCTGAATGAGCGAGCGTTTGCAAGGAGTACAGAAGACAAACTTGGTTATGTCAAAGTATCACCAATTAATAATATATAGGTTTGTTGGAAACGCAACCGGAGTGACAAGGACCTGGAGGTCACTGACTGCCATCCGAAGTTAAAACTAAAAAAAAAAAGTATAGATTACAACAACAACTAAAAAAAAAAAAAACAGTTTAAAAGTTTAAAATGAAGACGACAGCTCGGCTGCAATTAGAAAACAAAAACGAATTCGTTTGATGTTTAAGGTAAGGTTTGACTGATTGCAAGTCAAAATAGCAAAGGTACAAAATTAAACCCTCCTGTAAGGTTTCAGATACTGCAGTGTTGCTGTACTGTTTAGCGCACGTGAAACCTTACTGTTGTATCCAACAACTATACACGGAAATACAACTAAAACCGGAGCCCAACTTTCAAAACTTTTGATGGCAAAGCAATGGAAGAATAATGTAAGGCTACACACTCGACTACTTTCTGGGCTCAATTTTTCAGTGATCTTCAGTCAAGTCGTAGATTTTCCGTTCATCACCCTACTGATGATACATAAATCATTTGTCAAGATTTTCACTCACTTTTCAAAGGATGGATTTTCATTAGTTTCCAAGACATTTCCACGTTTTAAAGGGCTAGTACGAACCTGAATTACCTGTGCTAAGATTAGTTTTTAACCATTTTCCAGTGATGTCGTTTGGCCAAGTAGAATGTTCCAATCACTAGCTGACTAATCGTGTGCAAAAGTAAGAATGCTAAAAACGTTTGCTTAAAGCAGTAAGGTTTCACGTGGACTAAACAATACAGCAACACTGCAGTATATCTGAAACCTTACAGGAAAGTTTATTTTATTTGTGTTCGTTTGCTGTTTTGACTTCGTATGGGATCAGTTAAACCTTACATTACAAACATCAAACGAGTTCGTTTGGTTTTCTAAACAGGTAGGTTGTGATTTACCTGAATGGCTCGAGTAGACCTACAACTAAATGAAAAGTCCTGAAGCCTGGCTTGGGTGATGTCGTATGGGGAGGAGGGGGTTCCATAACAGAACACAAAACCTGGGAATAAATTAGAAACCCGTACAGGCAGGAGCGTCATAAAGGCGAACCCGAGGGGTTCGCCGGAGTATCCATGATAATATTATCGCATGAACTATCTCTCTTGCTGGATCGCGACCAAGGTCAAATTTGGAACTAATGGTCTTATTTTCTGGGATAACCCAGGGACCTTCAACCGTTCTACTGGGTCGGGGCAGTTGTCTTTTCTTTCTTTCTCAGATAAGTGTATCGTTTATCATTACAAGGCCAGTCTTTAATGCAGACTGTTTGCGTGTTTACCCTTTACCTTGTGATTTATTCTTTACTCACATTATTTTTAGTTTGGAGGCCATGAAGCAATGCCGCTTTCCCTCCTTGTGTGTGTTTGTAACCTCTAGGTCACCACTGAGAAAGACTGAACAGCTACTTAGCAGTATCCGCCCTGGTAGCGCAGTGGTTAGAGCTCCCGGCCCAGTCAGCGGGAACTCCTGGGTTCGAGTCCCAGTCGGGGCAGTTGTTTTTTCTTTCTTTCTTTCTCAGTTTAGTGCATCTTGTTTCCTCACAAGGCCAGTCTTCAATGCAGACTGTTTATCCTTTACCTTGTGATTTACTCTTTGTGAAAATAAACACTTCAAAATAACTAATTCAACCGGAAATAAATAACCGTTTTTTTTTCTCCAATTTTTGCATTTTTCCGGTGCAAGCATCCCCTTTAAGAAGCAGGATGCTAAGTACACTGAAATGCGTCTCTATAAACTTTTTTTTTTCGTTCAGTTTTCGATTTTCTGATCATTAAGGAAAAAAAAGAAAGAATAATCGGCTAACAAAACAACCGGAAATTGTGCAGCAAGCACTAAACCAAGTCCAAGCAAAAACTTCTCTTCTTACAACGTTATGAACTTTGGTGCAACGCGATCCGTTCAAATCTATATATATATATATTATATTTCGCGCAGGAGCAGACTATTGATGATAGTGAGGGATCATGATGTCTGGTCAGAAGCGAGCAGGACATCCGGCCAGAAGCGAGCAGCCGAGCAGCCTTTGCATTCCAGCGCGGGGAGAGGATGGGAAGGAGGGGGGGAGGTAGGTTGCGGTTGAGGGCGTGAGGAGGTGGCTGTTTGCTAGAACGGCGTATGTTACGCCGGGATCAGTTTTGTGCTTTACCACCTACTTCCACGGTCACACGGTTGGCAGGAATTCGGCGTGGCACCCCCCAGCAAGCCGCCTTGCTTGCCTTACCCTTCCTACGGCCCTGGATCATTTTAGCCCCACTTTATCCATCATCCAAGTTTCACAGCTTTCCGTTTAGTAGTAACAGGAGTGGTATAAGGTAGGGACCGTGGAGTTCGAGGGAGTGACCATGATATTATTACGACACGTCCCATCTCTCTTTCTGGGCCACAATCCCTTGCAGACAATTGTGGAACGGCTGGTCGTAAATATTTTGAGGAATGAACCATATTACAAATACTCTGCATAGTTGTAACTGTAAACCTCAGCGAGCAAAAAAATTTTACTCTTACTAGACTAGTCCAGACTCGGGGCAACTCTGTGTGCAACAACGCTGAACGATTTCGAAGCAGGAAATGAATTGCCTTCTTCAAACCAAGGCCAACTGGGGTAGAAATCGCGTGATTCGCTTACTGGCTCAGTTTACGCGTATGCCGGAAAAAAAATACGCTGTTCAATGTTACGTTGTTATAATAAGATTTTGGCAATGTTGAATCAGCAGCCAGAAACCGAGAAAGAAAATTCCACAGCCTTTCTCTCAGACGACCTTGGGACAAGGGATGGAACAAGGGAGTTGCAACTGTACTAGTAGGAACAATGCATTCCAAAACTTCGATATCTGCAGTCTTTCAGGCACTTCGCCGACGCCGGTAACGCCAACATGGCGGAGCTAACTTCCTCTTCCCGTCTGAGTGAGATTCGCCAGAGGCCATTCCTGCAACTTATGTATTAATTTTATTTACAAAATTACTGTTAACGCCCTATGAAAAACATAACAGCAATTTCAGATTAAAACAAAAATTTTAAAAACAGAAGAAACATGGTGGGCACCTGGTGCCTTCGTTCTCGCCTCTGCTCTCGTCCGAATGAGATTCGTGACATACACATCGTATCACTCCGACCTGTGGTGTGCGAAGACTACGCATATAGGACAGGCAGGTTGCCACAAATGTGAAAAATAAATACAGATGCAAACCAAACCTATTTTTTATTGCCTTTTGGACTTAAATGTCACACTCCCTGAGTGGGGAATCGAATCCACGACCTTTGAAACCAAAGGCAGAGGTCCCAATGCTGAGCCATATACAGTACTGACACGGCCAGTATGGGGTCGATTCCCCGCTAAGGCAGTTTGACATACAAGTTCAGAAGGCAGCGTAAATAGGTTTGTATCTGTATTTATTTAATTCTTCCGATCCGATTTGCTTTCCGTCCTGTTCAACAAATGTGAAAACGCTGTAGATCTTGAAAACGATGCAAACATCTATTTATAAAATCGAACAGCTATTGGAAACTTAGTTCAAACTTTTCCCTGTGATAAGATAAATTTTGCAAACATTATCACAGTTTAACTGTAGCTGCGCGTATTTTATCCTACTCGCCGGACTTAGGTTTCTTCCAACTTTTTTGAGGTACTGCAACTGAATTGCTCACTATGTTCAATCTTTATGGCGGCTGCCATCCCATAATCTCAAAGCGGACGTATCACAGATGGCTACGCCCTAAATCATGAATCTGCTTGTCCGGTAAAAGCAGTTTACCGTTACCGTCCTGGATGGAACATGAAGCGAAACTTGCAGCATCAAAACTTCTACGTCAATGCATCTATTAGCTTCTGGTAGTACTGATGTTCGCTTTCCAGCCCCCGAACAGGTCGACATCATAGAGTGATCTCTGCCACCTCTCAGCCACGACGACCACCACGTTAAACAACTCAAAATGTTAATAGCAGGGTGGATTGACTTAAATCAAGACGATTTAAATCACAAACGATTTAAAATCAGTGATTTAAATCGCGATTTAAATCAAACGATTTTATTAATAATAATCACTTCGATTTAAATCACCATTTAAATCATGATTTAAATCGCTGATTTAATTCAAATGATTTTTTTCAATTAATAATAAGCCAGATTTAAATCAATAATTTTACCCTTCCTTTAAATGTTTCAGTTGGTTACACTCTATAAACTTTCCGGTTTAAGTTTTAGTTTCTGTTATGATCATTGTGGGTGAACAGTTCCTTATGACGGCAGCTTCTTCTGTAGGTGTGGACTATGGAGAGGTTGTTTTCAGCATTTGGATATGTTCACACAAAAATACGAAACCGCCCGGGAACAATCAAGGTTGCTAAACTAAACTTGCATTCTGGCTGAAAGTACTGAATTAAAAAAAAAATTCATATGGCAGTGACTTGACTGAAGACTGATCAATCATCAACATAAGTTGAAGCAATTCTTTTTGCAGGTTATCTTAAGGTTAATATTTAAATCTGAATCGACTGTAATGTTTATTACAGCTTTTTTACGTTGGTTTCGTCCTTTCTTTTTTTTTTTTTGCATTCGTCCACTTTCATTTTGCTTTCGTCCATTATTGCATTTGTACAGACTACAACAATGGACGAAAGCAAAATGAAAACGGACGAAAGCAAAAAAAAAAAGGACGAAACAACCTAAAAAAGTTGTAAAATTGACCTCCGTGTTCGAAATCAAAATTTGGCAAAACTGTAAATTTACTTCTTAGGTATTATCTATGCAAACGTACCCCAAAATGATATCCATGAATAACCAAAGAAAAACATTGTCAAAAAAAAATACTGATTTAAATTTTTAAAAATCTGATTTTTTTTTATTTTATACTAAAAATCAATATTTTTATCCACCTTGGTTAATAGCGCTGTAGCATAATAATAAGATTTTCCACGCAATGCGTAGATGGAAGACGGAAGGGTGGTAAGCCACTAACATCGCTCCATATGGTTACAACGAACAAACTAATTCATTAAGGGACGTTTCAGAAAGTCATCCAATGGTTCCGCACGCAACTTCTGACGAAAAGATGCAGCAGAGACAGCATTTACAGTTTCATCCCCCAGGGCATTCCAAATCTTGACCACGCGCACAGAAAAGAAATGTTTTCGACAATCTAGTCTTGCGCCAGGGATTGATAATTTCCAGCGGTCACCGCGTGTCATACTGATACATGGGGAAAGATAAAAAAAAAAAATGGGAGATGGACGCCAGTTTGCTGGTGCAAAATTTGTTAAGTGAGAACGAGATCAAACTTAATCCTACGCAGTTCCAACAATTCCAGGCCAAGGATGCTTAAGCGGTCCTTATATGGGACATCATGAAGAATATGGGACATCACGAAGGCCTGGAAGTCTCTTCGTGAAGCTCCTCTGCACAGCCTCGATTCGATCAATGTCACCAACAAGATGGGGCGACCACACCGGGTTAGCGTATTCCCGGAGTGGGGGAACAAAAACCTTGAAGGCCCAGGCTCTGATAGAATTATTACTAAATTTAAAACATCTGTCCACAAGAGCCAACCCTGCGGTAGGCAGATGTGCAAATCCTTTGGCACTGCACAGAAAATTTAAGATCGTGGGTAAACCAAACTCCCAAGTCTTTTACTACATCAAGCGAGGGGAGAGGTACCTCGTCCAACGAATACTGGAAAAGATCCCGCACGGCACCCACGTGAAAAGAGTGGCACTTTTCAACCGAAAGGGGAAGCTACCAACATTTATAGACCACCCGTCGACCATTTTAATTTGCGAAATCAAATCATTGGACAGGGTCGAGTTCATCAGTTCAGTGCCAACCTTAAGGTCGTCAGCAAACTTAAACCCCAAAAACATCATTGTTCTCGAATTTAAGGCCATTCAGATAGATCAGAAAAAGAAGTGGGCCCAGGACAGAGTCCTGTGGCACCCCGCTGGGAACTGATTTCAACGATGAGAATGAATTTGCAATTTGAACCCTTTGGACCCGATTTCCACGAAAAGCAGCAATCCAATCATTCAGTTTACCCATCATTCCACTGTTCGTCACCTTAAGCTTCGGTTAAACGATAACACAGCAAAACACTCCATTCTGACTTTGAGCAACGCTATGCAGTCAACTTTTGACCGCGTATCATCGACGCGACTGACCACGAGAGCAATTCCACGAAGGCCACTTGTGTAACAACGACGGGGGCTGCAAGAAAAATAACCGCGTTATGACAATTATTATTACTGCATTTCGTATGGACGGAAATTAAGCGTTATTACGATTCGTGGAGGAAGGCGAGGGGGGGGGGGGGGGAGAGACGGTCACTGGCGTTCTCAACTCAACAAACGAACGAACAAAGAAGCACGTTTTGCGTCAGGGTGGTCCACTAATATCCGCAGAAACGCACTACTTAGGACGCTAATATACAACAAGAGCACTGTCATTTCGTCGTGAACCGTCGCACAATGATAAACGTTGTGAAAAATGCCCCATTGTTGAAATTACCTTCACGGCTGGGTATTAGGATATTATTAAAGATGCTGAGATCACGTCGACGAACATGAGAGTCCATTATGTCGTGAATTATCTGAGCGTAGGCTTGAGTGTTTTATAATAGGTTTTTACAACTTCCGTGATGTCTTACTGCGGCCAAGGAAAAAAATGATGTGTTTAGTTCCATTGCAAAATGACCAAAGGGTTATTCACCTTTGAGCAGGGTCGTAGCAATGTGGGAAAGAAGCATAGATACAGATCATTAAGAAAAAAAACAAAAAAACAAGCAGTGCTATGTTAAAAACGACGAACTAAGTTTCGAAAATACACAATTTTCGTCTTCAGGTTTCAAAATTAATTAAACGTAAAATTCAAACGTAAAATAAAAGAAGAAACCTCCCCCACCCTCGGTGTGGTGTACACCCAATAGCCCTCAGTGTAGAGGGCGCACCACCTTGCTTCACCGTGATGCAAAATGTAGCATGACGTCGTGTGTGACGTCATGCATAATTGTGACTGAATAAAAAGTCTTAGAGCCACACTTTAGGTGGCCACACACGAGATCGCAATCAAGCAATATGGGTCGATTCCTTTGCCCTTAAGGCAGCTTAGCCTTAGCTTAGTCTTAGGTTAGCCTTAAGCTGTTTTACAGTAATGGTGTAAGTTTAAATACATCACACTCGGTCCTCAAACTCGGGTGGGATGTTGACACTTTGATCAGGGCGCTAAAAATCATTTTTGAAGGCAAACAATACCAACAAACTAATGGCGTACCAATGGGAAGCCCATCTCGACCTTTTTCTGTGACATAGTTATGAATGAAGTTGACAACAATAAACTGGTTAAAAAATTCCCACAAATTAAATATTACAAGCGATACATAAACGATAGTTTATCACTTTTACAATTAAACTCGAGGCAACTATCCTTGATTTCCTAAACAGCATTACTCCATCACTCATTTTCACTATACGGAATCTTCTAAAAACAACGCCATCCCATTTTTGGATTTAAATACACTATAATTATCAGCCACAATAGTCAAATAATTGAATTCAATCACCAAATAAAAAGCATGCAGTCTAATCGCACCCCGCATTTCAACTTCTACGTCGTTGCCCATTACAAAAGTAATGTTCTAATCAATGAAGACAAACGCGTTGTTTTTAAACGAGTAATGAATGCTGACCTACTACAGCAAGAATTCCAATACGTCTTGCAGAAACATGTTGCGAATGGATATCCACTTGGATAAGGTCAATAATCTTATAACTAAGGCGTTGAAAACAAAACAACCCCCGCCTCCTCCCCCAACCAATTTTATTGCTCTGTCTTACTTCCAAGACATCACGGAAGTACTTCAGAAAAAAACTTAGCCTCAATAACACCAGACTTGCCTCAAATAGGCACCAAAACGTTAAGCAGTTGACCATGCACTAAAAAAAATAATAAATAAGTAAACAATAACAAAGTAGACGACGCACTCTCCCACGTAATACAGTTTACAGGATTTCCTGTACATAACCATCTTACGACGCCACATACATCGGGCAATCCCTACAAAAGTTGAAGAACTTATGGCATCCCACAAATGTAACGTTAAATTGAAATTTGGATCCAATGCATTAGTTCAACACTGCCTTCAAAAAGGCACGTCACCTAACAAATTTGCAACTGGCCACACCCCCCGCCTTGGACAAGGTTCAAATCTTCATCCAAGAAAAACACACTCGAGCCCGAATTAATCTTGAAACACTTGTAATCCATACGCATAATTCACCTAACCATAACCATTTAGTGCCAGATAACAAATTTTTAAAAGAATATATTCCTGTTATAAAAAATCTCAAACTTGATACATTTACTAAGCATACTTCGCAACCCCCATGATAGCTCTAATGGACGGATCATACCAATGAAACCATGTGACCCGATTTGCACATACCTTGCCTGTGACTGGGGTTCTCCAAGGAGCAGGTTGTGTGTTGCATTTCGGCCACCGTTTACTGCCTCCTTTGAGAGGAGAAATGGAGGTTTTTTGTTCTTTTTTAATTACTGTGTTAAGTTTTAAATATCGGATGACTTAGTGGTCTTTGCCATGTTTTTAATTTATTTTGAAACCCGAAGACGAAAATTGTTTATTTTTGAAACGTAGTTCGTCGTCTTTAATATGTAGCACCGCTTGGTTTTTCTCTTAACAATTACAGAGTCGTAGCTTGCGGAGGGGCGTGGAGGGCAAGTGCCCCTCCAAACACCATGAGAGTGGAAAATCCCAAATTTCTTTTCAGTGCGTGCTTTTACGTGCTTCAAGATTTGGAATATTTTCCCCACAAATCAGCAATCTGCAAAATACAGCAAAGAAATCTAACCACTTATTGTTGGAAGGCAGGGAGCAGAGCGTGCAAGGGGCGATCCCGATATCTTTGAAGGTGGCCTGGGTTGGCTCTTCCACACATTCTCTCCCCAACTTCCACACGTTATTGATTGAGGCCGTTTTAATAGATCGCAGACAGTTGACGCAAGAATGATGACGCCTTTAGTCTCGTTGTAGATCGCAGCGCAGCGCCGCCGGTCAAAATTGCGTGAGAAGGCCAGAAATGTTCTGAAGTGGGTTTCTATACGGTTGATTTCAGGTAGGTGGGAGCTATAGTTTGTTCCACATTATGCTTTCAGAAAACTGACTGTTTGATGCCACGTTTCCTTGCACTACGATTGCAAATACATGTGAACATCACACTTGTAGAGTCTACACAGTTACTGTTACAGCCTGCGAGTGGGATATTTACGTATTTTTTTACTCATAGCGGCAGGAAACGTGGCGTCATACAGTCAGTTTTCTGAAAGCATAATGTGGAACAAAGTATAGAAAGGGTTGACGGCTTTTCTTCACAAAGCGAGGATGAATAAAGTCACTGCTTTGAGTTCATTCCGTCCTTCTGACGCCGGATTGAGAAAAAGGAGATGAAATCGTAATTTCTCCAAAGTAGGGGGTATGTCCCTTTAAGGAAGCACGAGGTAATACGAACCAGAGGTCACGTAGATGGGAATCCAGGTAAAACAAAAGGAGAAAAGGCTCCTTTACAACCAGTTGAAGGCAGGACGAAGATTGTCGGGCCTAACCAAAATGGCGGTTGAAGCGGCCATTTTGCTTCCAACTGACACCTTGGGACAACACCGGTCAAAGGATGATTGAAGAGAGATGAAAAGTTCCTAATCAGGCCAATAGATGGGGGAATAAATCGAGTATAATTGTTGGGGGGGGGGGGGATTAGAAAAGCATCAACAACTCGAAGCTGCTATATGGTGATGTTATTTCCACTGCCGGCAGGCCGTGTATATTAGAGTCCATTTGCGCACGAGAAGTTCAGAAAATTGGACAGGAGGAGGAGGAGGCGGAGGCGGCGGAGCGGCTATGTCAAATGTTACAATGCTGCAAAACATGCAACAATGGGTAACAATAGGCGAGGTGCACAATATCGGATTATAGCTCATTCAAACAAGATGCAACAATGGTTGGGTGCCGGGACAGTAACATTGTCGTTGTTTGAGTTAGCTAGCTTGTTGTGGAGAACCAAAATTAAATGGTCTTGATTTTTACTTAAATCTTCAAGTTTTTTAAACCGTAGGGTGCGAAGTCTTAAATTTTGAGGCCCCCTCAAAATTGGGCGGGCGACATGACTGAGTGACTTATTTACTTTATCAATGCGGGCTTCGGGAAGCCAGTTGAATTGTTTCCGCGATTGTTTGCCATGATACTGCAACAATCCAGAATCAATTACTCATCGAGATGATGCATGCTAAATCTAGACACACGCTAATGTGTTGCCATCAAATAATATCATGAAACAAACCTTGGGCGGAACCTGAACATAAGTATGCATTTCTAATGTTCCGTTTTTTCGAAAACAAAAATCGGTGGTCAGTGGACACATGATATAGACCAGACCGTAGCAATTACAATAAAAAGGAAGCGAAACAAGCCAACAAATTAACTGAGCAAAATTTAGAAAAAAAAACATTACAGCTCGTATCCCTATACTCACCGCCGTGAAGATACACGAATAAAAACGATTAGAGTTCACTCCAACGCAACGAATTATAATTGGAACTCCAATTCGTAAAACGTAAACCCACAAACACACACAAAATAGACGCCATAAACAGCAAAACGCTACAAAATTGAAAGATAGAAATGCATACACAAAATGAACACGCAATTACCCAAAGGAACTAGAAATAACCACCTCAAACGACCTTCAAACACAAACACAGTAAAAAATAAAACTGTCTTAAGTTGGTGTCTGCTTGTTTCACAAATTATAAATGCACTCAAAATACACACATACCCACTTACACGAAACACTTAATATATGAAACAACAACCACAGACAAATACAATCGAATTCTAAACTTTTCAAACATAAACTGGGCTTTCTTTCTGACATAACCATTGATCAAAAACAGTCCTTGTTCCATGATATTGCAGTTCAAATTATAGTTCGTTGCGTTCGAGTGAACTCTAATCTGGTTTTATTCGTGTATCTTCACGGCTGTGAGTATAGGGATACGAGCTGTAATGTGTTTTTTTTTTTCTAAACGGCAAAGCCGTTTATTGTTTAGTTAATTGTTCTTGTGATTGAATAGCAGTGTCTAGAAAATTGTAATAAAAATTTACGTACCATATTTTAGTCTATACAAAATGTTTAAACACAAAATGTGATCCGTATGGTTCGTTTGGCTCCTCCCTCAAATTAAAAGTTAACA
Organism: Lithobius niger; assembly: GCA_023313725.1. Lineage (NCBI taxonomy): Eukaryota > Metazoa > Arthropoda > Chilopoda > Lithobiomorpha > Lithobiidae > Lithobius > Lithobius niger. The sequence continues at coordinate 898 of JAHWFP010142814.1, read as the reverse complement.
ACGACTCACCTTTGCATTCTCGCAGCTAGATTTAATCGCGATGGGCAAGGTGTTTTGGCCGTGGTAACAACGCTACCTCGATTAGCTAAATCCGACATCGTTTGGGTAAATACTTGCAGTCTTATAATCCATGACAATAAGATAAAGAATTTTTTCTCACGAAACAATTTTACCGGTCGCTTCTGTACTTGCATTATTGATTGTTTTCTTTGCGAGCCGGAAGAGCTAAAACCGCCGCCATGTTGGAATTTCAGATGATTTCAAGCTGTCTGCGAGAATGCAAAGGTGGGTCGTAGCCTAAACGCGCCCTTACGCTTATACAACAGGGTCCTTTCCGAAACTACATTTCATTCTATCTTGTGAATATACGGACCAACCTCCCAGATAGAGTTGTTTGTGTAAATGCTGTTACTAACTAAAAAATTAACTTTATGGGTAATGATACTTTTTCGATGAATAATGTAGTTTTTCTGGTCCTAAAAGTAAATTTTTAGTCTTGGCTGGTATCTTTACATGTCTCAGAATTTGTAACAGTTTCCCCACTTACCCCATGTTTTGCTATTTGAAAATAATAATATTGTGTCTGAACGTGACTAACGCGTTTAAACTGCATGAAATTGTTTCTTTTATATTGTATGGCATTTAGTGCTGGCAAATTTTTGTTTTTGTCGGCAATTTCGTTTTGGTTTGTTCTGCTGGCAGTTTTGGTTTGTGTTGGCAAACTTTTTTATATATACATTTTTGTACAAACAACGTCTCGTTTCACTTGAAAAATAGCGTCAAATGTTAATAAATCGTTAATTTTTGTGGGCGTCTTAAATTGGAAAAAGAACGACCAATGTTGTTTCTGCGTCGAGAATTTTGCACAGTGTAACAGACATGTCGAAAAATCGCTTCA
>JAHWFP010142812.1:12120-27600 GCA_023313725.1 Lithobius niger | reverse complement strand
TTAGATCATGTTTGGGTCAGTGGTACTCCCAGGTTGGGGGAAAGGGGGAGAAGAGGACAGAGGAGGACAGCAAGCTGGGGAAACTGCTCCAGCCCCAAGACTTGGGATGTTAGATTATGTTATGTTTGGTTCAATGGCGCAGCCAGGTGAAGGGAGGACCTTATTTTTAATACTCAAAGCTTAAAGAAACAACATTCACATCTGTGACCCTCATACTACTAAGAATGCTAGAAAGACACACTAATAACCGAAAAAAAGTAGCCCGTTTGTATAACCAGAATACATAAAGAAATAAATGGACATCCTATTTCCTGAAGAAAAGACAAATTCACAATTAACTACAAGAGTTAGGTCTTATCTTGTTAATGTTTTGAGTTGAAGTGTCCTCTCAAATCTAGGGTGAAGACTGGCTTCTTTGCAGGCCCCCCACAAGGGAGATTTTATTTAGGGCTCGTCTTGAATCCGAAATTAAAGCCTAAAACAGAAAGTTAGTGCATACAGGTATGCAAAACACTCAGCTGCCAAGCCACTGTAATCTAAATTTGCAAAAATCATCTTAATTTAAGCAATCATCAAACCAAATCGAGAAACACAACTCCTGTTTAGTTGGTCTTCTTCACCTTTACTCTGAAATGTGAAGTCTAATGTTTGGGCTACTTGTTCCTAGCCCTTGATCTGTTTACATAGTTTAAGGTACACTATTTAAAAAAAATTTAACTTTTGGGGAACTGACGTTTATGTGGTAAAGTTAACCCTTTGCGCGCCGGACCCGTGAATTTAACGGGAGGGCAAGCCAACCGTTGCGCGCCGGACCCGTAGAATTTACGGGAGCCACTTTATCGATCTGTACGTCAGTCCGCGTGGTGCATTGATCGCTCCTGGAGCATTCATTCACTAAAGGCATGTGTCTGCTACAATTTCCCGCCAATTTTGCCCACGTGACTAGTTTCTAGCCAATAATATTTAATTTTTTCCCGAGCTATGTCGTGTTCGTTCGCTGCCCCCGTGAGTTTCGAAAAGAAAAAAAATGGCGGCCATTGCATCGCGTAGCGGCTCTCCCGATTCGGATTTTGATTTACATCGTGTACCACTTTAGACTAGGTAAATTAGCAAATTATGGACGTCTTTGAGAGATATAACTGTAAAGATAACTGTGATAACGTTTTTTTTATTGAAAAATGGTCGATAATTCGTCAAGTGAATCAAATGCGATGCGTCCGATTGGATCGGAGCACGACGCGATAAGAATGGCCGCTGCCGACCAAGGAGCCCCGGCCCGTCGCTCCCGACCACGGAACTCTGCCCCACCGCTGCCGACCATTAAGCCCCGGCCCGCGGCAGCCGTCCTGCTTGTCTCGCGTCGCTTGATCGGTTGCCTTCTATTTCAATCCATTACTCCGCCATTTCCACGAATTCAGGATTGGATTAGAAGTATGAACATTTGAGAAATGAATTTTTTCGTTGGAGTTTTTTTTTTTTTTTAACAATATGGATTTCGGAGAACTACACGATGTAACTAGTCCGAGTCGGGAATAGGCTTAGCGTACGCTTTGCAGAAGTGCTTCGTCGCTCGACCAAATTAAACTATAAATTTTGACGTGTAAGTCCAAAAAATAAACTTTTAAAGTTAAACTAGGTTACATACGAACCACTACCTTTGCCCAGCATGGCAACAATCGGACCGCGGCATCTCCACTCCCGACCGGCGTAGCGACCTCTAGCTTTGAGAATCCTGAGCTGTGCTGACGAAATTCTCCTGGGTCTGGGTTTATATGCCCTCTGCCTGGCCGGCAGGTAGAGGGAAGGCGCGGATCAGTAGGAGATCGACAAAGGGGGGTGAGTGGGGAAGAGGTGGACACTTGGAGAAGGAGAAGGAGAGAGCCAAAACCGGCCGAGCTGTCACTACCGGAAGTTGGCATGACGGCGCGGACGGGCAGGGTAGCTGAGCGCTCTGAGTGGATGGGGAATTGAATGCAGTGTTTTGGTTGGACGGGAATTGCGGAGACTGCATTGACAAAGGGAATTGCCGACTTGGAGGCGTTAGAGGCCTGGCTTTGGAAGTGCAAGTGAGTTTTTAAACTCATAACAACGTGAATTTAGGCCTATAAAATAAACAACGATGTTATGCATCGCAACTTTTAAAGGAGGGGGGGGGGGAACGGAGTTTATTGCTCTGAATAAACATTTGGCTTTGGGAAACGGATTGATATATACGAGGCATGATTTTATCAAAGAAAAAAGCTAGTTTGTTTACGTTTTTAAAGGTTTGCTACGGTCGGAGTTTGGATGGAGATGCTATAAAAAATAGACATAAAAATTATACACTGGGTCCGTAAAAATAAACAAACATAAAATTTCGAGCTCCGGTAGGGTTCATGGCAAGAAGAAGTTTACCAAAGTGCATTAAGTGCAAAAATCAAAAGATTAAATATACCAGCTAGTTTCAATATGCTGTAACGCAGGTTAGGTTAGTTTTAAGTTGTTTGCAGAAGCAGACAAGTGATTTGAACGTCGGACATTTTTCATGAATAAACAAAGTCGTCACCTGTTATAAAATTAAAAAATATCGTGTGTTTTACATCTAAAACATAACTAAGCTGGTGGTGTTTCGGCTTAATGCCTAAGAGAACAATATACAATATTTACATATTTAAATCGAGATCGCCATAAAGACGATGTTCTTCTGGTGTGGAAGAATTCTGCCCTCAGGTTTTTTCTTCGGTGGTGTTGAGGTGTCCTCACCACGAGCGTCTGATATGAGACCGCATTTACATAAAGCGAGGCCCCAAAATGGTAACCCAATTGAGCGAAAAACAATTAAAATTTAAACAAACCAACAGTTAAAAGGTAAACCAGTTAAGCCAGGAAAAACAAATGCTCACAGAGCACAATCAAAGAGTCAAAAGTCAAGTAATTAATCAGTAAACCAATCACTTAAATTCAGATGTATAGAATCAATTTTAAAACACCCGACAAGGACAAAACGGTAGACTAAGAAAATCTTGTGTTCCTTTACATACGACAATACCAAGCAATGCCAGCCACTCTAAACAAAGTCATGGTCACGTATGATTTTTGAGCATTGATCTATGAATTCTCTTCTGAATTCTTTCAAGCAGGAGTCCAAAGATTCCCAGTTAAATCCTCCGGGGATACAAAGCCTCGTGAAGTGGGCCCTGGCAGCAGCACGGAAGGGCAGAGTGCATTCACGCAGCACATGAATTGAGTCTTCAGCACCTTCTCCACACTCACATTCACCATCTTCCACCTTTCCAATTCTATGTAAATAGGTTATGACTTGAGTCACTTTGGAGGGGCATAGGTGACAATTGGCAGGAAAGAATGGGTAAGTCTGCCCCTGTCCGAAGTATCCCAATAGGTTTGCCAGCTGGAGTGGGTATCAGTTTTCATAATCAACTTAGAGCTGGAGATGGGTAGCAATAGGCTCTCAGATGTAAAACTGGTGGTTCTTCTTGTGGCATCTTTAGCTGCTATATCCGCAAGTTCATTCCCACAAACTCCAGTGTGGGCCCTGACCCCGGCAAGTCTGCAAGATGTTGCAATGCTCAGCTTGTCCCAAGGTATTTTGCTAAAGCTATATCCACCGTTGTAGGTCGAGGTGCGAGAACAGCAGAAATTGCTGAGTACGAGTCAGAATAGATATCTACTTGTTCATGATCTCCAAGGAAGTCCAAGCAGTACCTAATCGCCACGATAATAGCCCGAACTTCAGCTTGAAACACTGAATTTTCAGAGGCAAGTCTGCAGCCTTCTCTGTAAATTACACAACCATTGAAAAGAACAACAAAAGCACATCCAGTAGATTTGTCTATTTTGGAGCCATCTGTAAAGATGCAAACGTCAGCCGTATCATTCTCATCATATGTAGCAAACACCGCAGGACTGCAGCAAGCAGGATGTGGAAAGAGTGTTGGGGAAACTTTGCTTTCAAATCTGGGGTCACTGATCCTTACGATGTGGTTATATCTTTGTTTGGCCAGAATGTGACATGGTGGTATCCCAGCGATAACATAGAGTGAATCAGTTGGTGTGGTTTTATACGCTTTAGTCATTATCAGCAAGAAAAATCTTCCCAAATTGTCCAAGGTTCTGGCTAACTTCACTTGATCTGCCCTGTAACCCCAGATTTCGGCTCCATATAACACCATTAGCAGGAAGCACCTCATGAACAAAATACGAAGAACTCCAGAGGAGATGCCCCAACTTTTGGAAGCCACAACCTTAAGCCTATTAGCCGTCGGTCCGCATTTTGTCTTGAGTCCCATAATGTGGTCATTCCAATTGAATCTTTCATCGATCGTGAATCCAAGATATGAAATAGAATTTCCTGGCGTGATTCGGGTTCCATTAAATGAGATGTTGTGTTTATTTTTCCAATTTCTATCTTTAGACCGCATGCGAAAATCAGTAGATCGCTTCAAAAAGTCTGGGTTACGCCAATTGGATGCTCTCACGAACTTGGAAGGGTGGAAAATAGTTGCCGTCTTAGAAGGATTAAATTCAAGTTTATTTTCTTCTGCCCAATTATTAAAGTCTGCTTCGACCAAAGTCCACAGAGAAGTGATCTTTCCAAAGGACGTAGCTCCGATGGTCGCCAGGGTGTCGTCGGCCAATGCTTGTGCACGAACATCTTCCTCAGGGTAGGCGTTGAGTGTGTCTAATAGCTCATCCATAACTAAAAGCCATAGGATCGGGCCAAGACAGGATCCCTGTGGGCAACCCCTATTAGTTAGTGTTCATTGTGCAAGAGCCCAAAGTGACTCTTCGTCCAGTAAGAAAACTCTTGATGAGGCGCATAACATTCTTTGGAGTCCTCTTCAGTCTCAGGATCAAACAAATCTTCGGATACCAGGCGCAGTTGAATGCATTCTTAATATTGAGTGCAACTACAAAATAGTGATGTGTTAAGTATGGAGATGCTGAACACGCTCTGCATAGTTTCTCACAGCTCTTATAGAATCTCGCTGCGCCCGGTATCCAAATTGCAAATCAGATAGAAGATTCTTCGTTTCAAATTGGTGGACAAGTCGATCAGCACATAATCTATCAAGGATTTTGCCAATGACAGGGAGAAGGCAAATGGGTCTGTACTTATTGTTTTCTTGGGGATGAGTACAACTCTTGCAGTCTTCCAACAGTTTGGGAAAACAATGCAGCAAACACAAATTCAAAATCCATAACCAACAGTCACCAGCAGCCTCAAAAAGATGGACAAGTGCTCTAGAAAGAAACTCATCAATTCCAACAGCAGCGTCAATCCTGGCTCTATTCACAGCAAGTTGAAGCTCCGGCTTGGTGAAAGGGACGTCATCAGGACACAAATATTCCTCAAGAAGAGATTCCCTAACCCTACGGTGTGAGTCCAAATCAATACCAAGATCATCAGAAGGAAAGTACTGCTGGGGAATCGAATGTAGTGTTTTTGGTTGGACGGGAATTGCGGAGGCTGCATTGACAAAGGGAATTGCCGACTTGGAAGCGTTAGAGGCCTGGCTTTGGAAGTGCAAGTGAGTTTTTAAACTCATAACAACGTGAATTTAGGCCTATAAAATAAACTACGATGTTATGCATCGCAACTTTTGCATCGCAATAGTCTTGGTGCAGTTTGTAGAAAGCCAGTGCTCTTGACCTTGTTTGCCAGGATGCGATAGAGCAAGCTAAAAAGATTAGTTCAGCCTCCTCCTCACAAAATTTTTGCCACGATTCAATCTTAGTAATCTTGCTGGATTGCTTATATTCGCGTCTCACTTGCCTGTATTCTGCTTCCAAGTCAAAACGTTCTTCTCCTCGTGAGGATTGGAATTTCCTTCTAAGATGTCTAAAGGTATTCCACCAGGGTTTTCCATGACTTAGGTCCAGAGTAGGGCATTGACTTCACACAAGCATCAAAAGCATTTTTTTGAAAGCATGCTGCAATAACTTCAACATCAGCTGATATATTCTTAGGTAGGGTCAAAATATTATTTATTTCATTCCTCAGTTGAGTCTTGAAAGCCTGCCAGTCGGCACGTCTCACATTGAATCTTTTGTTGTCCTCGGGTGCATTGAATGGTAGAGAGAACTTAAAAGAAATAATTGCATGATCGCTAAGTGATGGTGTATCTTCAACTATCCAACTATCGCTGACCAGTCCTTTCATCAAGGTGACATCAATCCAGCTTTTTCCCAGTCCTGTGGAAAAAGTTGGTGGAGAGTCTGCGTCATTAACGATTATAAGGTCGTTTGTAAGGATGAAATCTTGTACAATTTCACTTCTTTCAATCTCTCTTGGTGATCCAGCTGCAATGTATTTCCCCCAAAGGAGGCTCTTTGAATTAAAATCTCCTGCAATTATAGCCATTTCTTCCACTCTCAACAGACGTTCTAAAGGTTCAAGGATGTTGTAAATGTCTTGCTTCACATCAATATATATGGAAACCATGATTATTTCATATTCAGAAGAAGAGCACTTAATGACGCACATGTCTGGAGTAGAATACTGAGTCAGAAGAGTAAATGTATGCCAGTTCTTTCTGATCGCAATCATTGCCCTAACTCTGGACCCAAGAGTATCTAGGAAAAAACAGTTATGCAAATTTCAGCCATGTGCTGGGGTTCCATCTTGCTTGGTATAAGGCTCTTGGATAAATAAAATATCAGAATCACAATGCAGTTGTAAACTAGAGTATGCAGCAGAACTCTTGCCAAGATTAACCTGTTTTGCACAGCCAAAGGAGCAGGGGACAGCAGAAGCCGAACTTGTGCTAGCCATCGTAGAAATCTTGGAATAAGGATAGGACAAACGGGGCTACTGGCTTGGTGGTCTACATTCTTCAACTTGCTAAAAACACAGTTTGGACATCTTGCTGCCGATGCTGAACATGCGACAAGTGAGTGTCCCTCTCCACATTTAGGACAAGTCAAATTTCCAGTGCAACGAGCTGCAGTATGGCCATACATTTGACATTTGAAGCAGCGGGTAACGGGAAAATATTCTTCAGTTCTAACAATAACCGAGTCCAAGACACATTGTGGTTGTTTAGTGAAAATTCGGAAAATTTCTAACGAGACTTCAGCTATCCAATTCTCTCGTGCAGGGTTGTGACATTTCCTTTTTGTAACGAAGTTTAAGCCGCGCTCCAAATCATCTTTGTTAAGGTGTTGTAGAAGGTTGGCATTTTGAGCGATGATGCTCTCTCTTAACTTTCCTGCCTCGTAGCCAGAGTCAATCCCTGTAAACATTAATGTCGGCCGTCTCTTTACAATTTTCTGAATAATGAAGCTCCCTTTACTAGTGACCGTAGATTCCAATTTCTCAAGCTGCTCAGGATTAGTGCACTCAATTGCCAATCCTCCATCTCTAAGCTTGACCACCTGTTTGAACCCACCTCCGACTTTATCAACAGTTGTTGTATCAATTAGTTTTTGCTTGGTCAGTGTTGCATCTCCACGAAGAGCAGGATCAGTTTCAGATGTGCGGATAATTGTTGTATGCTTTGTGGCCCTGGGGCCAGCTTTAACATTTTGTAGTACCTTTGCATAGGAAAAATTGCTTTCTTGACCAGCAGTGCTACTGCCAAAAAGGGGAAGAGGTAGCTTTGGTCTTCCTCCACCAAAACTTCTAGGGCCAAAGGTGTCAGAAAATGGGTGAGATTCACTGGTAAGTAATCTTTGTCTTGTTCCCATTCCAAAGCTGGAGGGCCAAAGCTGGCTACAGTCTCATCTTGGGTCTGGATAGCATCAACAGAGTTCAGGGTATCACATCGCTGTCGCTCAGCCACTACTTGCAAAGACAAATTCGTATTTCATTCCGCAAGAATCAATGCTTCAGTATCAGATTTTAACTTCGCAAGCTCAGTATCCTTCAAAACAGTAACTAGTCGCAGGAAGATGTGTAATATGGTGTCCAAACTCATGTTCACCTGGCGTTGTTGTTCTCTAAGGAAGGTCAATTTTCCCGATGACTCCTTTGAGGTATTTTTCCTTATATTTTCAACAGCTCTGTGAAACATCAACACGGTTTCTTGGTTTACCACAGGAGACTCAAATAATTTTTCCAAGTCTGTCAATGGGGTTTCCGATAACAGTGAATCTGTTCGATTAGGTGCCTGTGTGTCATGTTCGGGAGAATTCGTCCTGCCTCGCTTACGTGGATTAGGATTGCTCCTGGGCTCCGTCACAACTTCGTCTAGATCCAAAGAATCAGCATTAACACCATCACTGTCCTCCCTCCCCCACCCAAAGCCTACTCCCGTCCACTGCTGGATTGGGCAGGGGAAGTGATGAGATCAGACAAAACAGCAGTGGTCGATCTCTCACTGGTTACCAAACTATCAGCGGTCAAGGTAGCAGAAACAAGATTCCAAATGCTTCAATGGTGCGATTCCCTCCACACTCAGACCAGTTTGTTTTTCTCCTCCAATATTCCTCGTATTCGCTGTTGCATTATCAACAATATCAGATGTCAATAAACTCTGAAGTCCCGCGGAAGGTGTCTTGTTAACCTGTCTTCTCCTTCCAAAGTTCTCCAACAAGTCTTTCTCAGTATCTGTTAATTCAGGTTGAACTCTGGGTGTAGCAGGGGATGAACCTAGGAAATTATCTTTTAAATATTTTTTAGCTTCAGAGTCAGCCAACTTAGTGGCAGTTACTCTACATTCCTTCCAAACTATTTCTTTGTCTCTGCCAGTGAATTTTGAATCAAACAGCTGTTTAGTATTATTTTCCAAAAACTTATCGTAATCTGGCATCATCAAAGCCCAGTTGGAGCCCTGCTGGAGCCTGTATGGTTATCTCTTGTGAAGAAGTGATGTTTCACTGACACAATAACCAAAAAGTCCCAGGTTGTTAAAAGCGGAGCGGACCAAGTAAGTCCAAGAAAGTGCCAAAATTTCAAAATTCCCCCCCATAAAAGGAAAATGGGACCAAAAAAAAAGGGGGCCCAAAAGCACCACCCTGGCTCAAAACCCCTCCGAAAAAAATTTCACGAAAATTGGTCCTGGAGTTGGTCTTGGACCGCCACTTTCAGATTTCTATTACCTAATACAAAAACAAGATGGCTGCTCCCACTGTTCAATTGCAAACACTGCTATTCAATTGCAATTTTCAATGTCACCACACAATGCACACGACTCCAAAATAGCACAAAGTGTTCACAAGATATTCATGAAGGTCAACCGCTCACCAAAAACACTCATCCAGGTGCAGGAACAACCAAATCACCAAAACAACCAGGAACCCAAATGCACACCAAACCAGCCTGGGCCAAGGCCCACCCAGATAGTAGTCAGACACTTATAACAGTATACACAACGTCACGTCAAAAAATAACGAAATTCAGTACACAACCGATACTGGTGTCTCTTGGCAGAAAGTGTTAGTGAGTCCCGGTGCTTAAGAAATCGAGGATTTGAATAAATTTCTCAAGTCAGCGATAGATGGGAATGGTCACAACAAGGATGCCATTACGATTCTTCCGAATCTAAACACTTTAAGAACCAACTAGATAATTACCGAACCAAATTACAGAATATCTTTTTCGGGTGACAAGAGTTTGGCTCCAGTCTTACGGTTTGACTTGGGCAACTACGTCAGAAGTCGTGAAAGTCAATATGCCGTCGACATTATGAGCGTCAATACAGTTTTTGTACACGTTGATATCATCGGTAATTTTTACCTAAACAGCAATACTCATCCCACTTTATACTCCTTTTATCCCAATTTACCGCCCGGTTTCAAAATCATAAGAGTCCCCTCATACTTTAATTTTTCTCCCGGTGACTACCAAATTAATCAGAAATATAAGAGTTTGGCTCACGTCTCAGACCAACGAGCCATTCGATTTACATGGAGAGACGCCACTGTGCGTCTTCATTTGAGATCTAAAAATTAAATAAAAAAGGCTAAAATGCTCGTGTTTGGGAAAAAGGGCAAATGACTCCTTCTTAATTTTAACTCTAATAATAAAAAAAAACAAACGGTTTGACGCCAAGAAACAAAAGCTTTCATCAAATTCATAACAACACCCAGAAAATGAGCGTAGCAGAAGATTACTTAAAACTCAACGAACCTTTGGTGTATGATTCATCGGTTGAGTCTTACACATACCACGACTACAATCCTATTGTAGGCACCAATCTCAACAACGTAGATTTAGAAATCCCAATACATGTAGAAAACCAAGATTTATTTCTGCACGTTGCCAACCCCGTAGCAGAATCAGAGCGACGCGCGACGGTACGTCGCAGTACGGCGGGCGGTGTTGCAGTATGATTTATGCTGCACTTTTTTTGTCTTGGTCTTTTTGCGATAATTTCGCCAAAATTTGACCGATTTTGACGTTCAAATACACTATTTTAACTGTTTTTTCGAGGGCTTTTGAATGGAGCTACTGTCATGACGACAGGTTTGGTTGTTGTCAAGTTGGTTAGCAAAAACAACCTACAAAGGTCTGGAAAAGAAGCTCTCACAAGAAACTTGTTCATAAACCCAAATGGGCCTAACGCAAAATTCCACCTTCACAACCTACTTGCAACACGGAGACACCAACCTCTTCCCGCAGACCGTTCTTAGTCTGTAAAAAGCTTGTCGCAGACTTGCTGAAAATATTGTGCTTCTGGGGTTGCCAACAGTTACCTCCTGATTAAAGGGAGGTTGCTGAATTACAATGACTCGGCTTATGCTGACACTGACGTAGCGGCGTTGATTAATAATGCTCCCATGTTCGTGATTTCCAATATCAAATACCATATTGGTGATAAACAAGTAGACGAGTTAAATTATCTGGGGTTCGGTACTCTGATGAAGGGACTGCTCACTTACGGCTCGGCGGAGCAACCGGCTTTGCTCGAGCAGTGCTGGGGGTTGGATAGTGCGGCTTCAGTCGCTGCTGTATTAACCGACAATTTGGGATTCAAACAGCGACACACGTCCATCTTCATTGCAATAACTCCCAAGGGAAGTTACCTTCGTAATCCCATTGAAATACGTCATGGGATTTTTCGAAAATTACGATAAACTAATCTACGGAACTAAACACGTGCTCACACTCGTGCGAGTGAGTGATATAAACGCCATCTTCAAAGCCGCGGCAGCAGCCAATGGCAAAGTCTTTCTAAATAGTATCAGCTGGCTCATTCCACATGTCACAGCCTCGGACGAGCAGAAACGTACACTCTACAATCTCATCAACCACGGAGCGACCGTGGATTTAGGATTTAGGCACTGGCATTAAGATAGCTTCGTGCTCCCTTAAAATACCAGTTTCACTTGGCGCGTGCTGGTTACTTCCACGGTCGAAAAACCTTGGTGGATAGTTCTAGCTTTTCAAACTAACAGGCAGGGCTTCTTAGTCAAAAATCTTGGTGTGTTTGACCACTGCAGTCTGCAAGATGCTCACGTGACTCTAAATTCTGAGCGTTATCCGTTTCTCGATTTATATACTAATTTTGTCACTGGAGAGTACGTTGGTCTGTACAGAATGGCGCAGCAATTTAGGCAGCTGTGCTACAATACCAACGACTTGAGTTTTGACTTGCTTCAAACAGTCCGAGAGGGTTCAATCGGGAATTGTGGACGTACAAGTCAAACTGAAGTTTAGAGCAGCCATTCCAGCTAATACAACCTGTCATGCTCTGCTCATTGGCGACAGGAAAATGAATCTAAAGTTGGATAGAGGCAAAGTCAAGTTGTTTACTAAATAATAATAATAATAATAATAATAATAATAATAATAATAAAGATATAGCGCTCAAAACAAATCACGAAAAAAGAAAGGGGGCATTGCTAGGACCGTTTTAAGCCGGTATTGGAGGTTGGCAGAAGGGACTGCTGGGGTTGTATCTGCCGTAAAAAAGGCACAAAATGATGCAAAAATTCTGGCTGAACTCGTGCGACATCACAAGCAAGTGGAAGGCTCCAGCTCCAAGAAAAAAAATTAAACAAAAAAACGAAGCAAATAAAATCGCCCCGTGGCAGAGGTCTTTAGTTAAGACCACCAAGGGTTTAATCGACTTTGATAACATTTAACGTAATTTGATTTAAACGGATTGGCTAGAGTAATGAAAATTCCAAAATTCAGAGGTACTTATAGTAAAGACACGCTTCCCTTAAAACTTTGGCCTACTGGTGTAAACGAAATCGTAAACTTGGAAGATTTCCACGATGGAGAAGGAAGTCACTGGGTAGCATATTCCACCGTTTCGGGAGAACCCTGTTATTTCGATAGTTTTGGCAACATGGGTCCTCCCCGGTCTGTAGTTAACTACTTGGGACCGGGAATTAAATACAATTACGAACGCTTACAAAACTTTGACCAGATTTGGTGCGGTCACTTTTGCCTATTTTTCCTAAGTTTCTTATCTAAGGCTCGTAATTACGAAGCTGTTTTAGATAGGATGAGACGAGTCATCTATTGAAAAGTTAGGTGGAAATCTAACTGGAAATAAACATCTTCTACGTGAAACTCTTAGAATGCCTCTACCGCGATGGGTAAATTTTTTTCTATTACGTTAGGAATTTCGAAAACGGTAGCTGTCGAATGCTCGTCTTTTAGTTTAGTAATGTAAAGGGCTCTCGTTCCTACTTTACATTTAGCAACGAGTACAACGCTCGGATCGCTGCAGTATAAAATCGCTTTATGAATTAAACCAGAACTCGTACACACGAAGCTCTAAAGAGGACCGGAATTAACGAACCAATCACCTGTTTTTTCCAATGGGCTTTTCATGCTGAAACTGATTAGCATGAAGCAGTTTTCATGCACAAATTTCTTCGTAGCCGAGTCACGCGAAAAAGTAGGTTAGCTTAGATTTCTAATCGGTTTGTTTGTGGCACTGAAGTATTCTTTCTGTTCATCTTGTAACAAGCAATTGCTGTCGACGAATACTTTTGTAGCCGCATCGCTCGGTAAAGTTGGTTTGCTTAGATTTATAATCGGCTTGTGCATTGCATTGAAGTATACTTTCTGGTTGTCCAATTAATTTCTGTCAACGTACACTTTTGTTGCCGCACGAGCAGCGTGCCGGGGAAAGCTATGTCCTTAATTTGCTGCTACTTCGCGTAAATATTCCCGTCAGCTTCATCTAAGTACAACGTATTTTTTTTGATACTAGAAATGGCAGAAGTTAACTCGTCAGTGAGAAGAGTAATGGCAGGAGGCAAGTCGGTTTTAAGTTTCTGAACGTCCGGTACTAGAGTACCGATCTGAGAATAATTTACAGCATCTTCAGATTCGATGCCAGCTCCAACTTGGTTAAATGCTTACTTTGCATATCGTAGTTGTTTTTGGGGTTAGCACGTACCCTAGACAAGGCTGTCTTCTCGGACCAACTCCCATCACTTCACCCCTTCTCCTCTCGTCCTTTTCAATGATTGTCCAAACTTATTAACTCCCCCGCCGCTCTCCCCCCATCCCTCCCTGCACAGAAAATCTTTAGCGTTCATGACACGGTGACAGAGTAAGGAATGAAGCAAAACAATGTGTATTAAAGATTTGGTTTGTAAAAATACTAGACGCAACAATCTCAAAAAAAAAAAAGACAATTGCCTCAATAGGGACAGGACATGCGCATACTATTAATATACCCGGCTTAGTACGCGACTGTTCTGGGTTCGAGTTCTAATCGTGGCAGTTGTCTTTTCTTTATTTCTCAGATTATTGTACCATGTATTCTCACAAATCAGGTCTTTAATGCAGACTCATTGCTTCGAATCGATTGCTCGGTAGGATGACCACTCTCCTCCTCCACCCACCGATTATTTTCAAGATTAGTTTTTTTTAATAAAAAAAAAGGAATATAGATAAACTTCTAGTTGTCTCAACAGAAATGGAAAATGAATCTCTCGAATCTCTTGAAAAAAACATGCTGAAAATTAAGAACGAGAAAGGTACTAAGACTAACGATGGTGTAAAATTTTTGTTGTCTCCTTCCATACAGTTTAACGATTTAAAGGGTTCCGGGACTCTCAATTCGAACGAATTCCTCCTGTTACTCCTCTTGCAAATAGGCTAGTTACTGCGATAAACCGCTCTGTCTTAGAACTTGGGTGTACGAGGATATTCACAAAACTAAAGGGCGACTTACCAAAAATGTTATTGACAAGCCATGGATTAACTTGCTATCTTATAACGCTTTAAACTTGACGGTAGTCACCGGGAAAATTACTGTAGTATACGTTACCAACGATACTCCCAGCAAAACGTGAAATTATAGTGCAACGTAGACTTTGGAGTGGCCCATTCCGATACTTCCAACGACACATTTTCTGATGAAGACTTTTTCGGTTTGGTATCTCTGTAAACATTAAAAAATGTGTAAATAAAAAACGTAATTGAAATTAAAAACTACGAATTTTTCGTGCCTAAGAAAGAACCTAAAAATCATCCAAATATAACACCTTCAAATATCAGATGTTTAATTGGACACCATTCTGCAAAAATGTGTCAAGCCACACAAACATATTGTTGAGATAACGAGCGTTAATGTTCTTTATTCATTAAAAAATGCAGTGTTGTAGTAGCCCATTCTTACTGAGCATTCTCAACTGCCAGCACACTCAAGTTCAAACCTGGTTCCTCCTCCTCCTACTGTTGCTAAGCCACTACAAGGCATGCAGAGCTGCCTCCCCAGCAGCGAAGCATCTCACACACACTAACATTCACTTCACGCCTGGTGCAAAAAGGTCAAACTTTACAACCCCACAGGCAACCAAATAAATAAAATCCAAACAATTAAATATTCCCAAAAACTAAATAATTAATAAATAAATTAAACGATAAATAAATAAATAAATAACAATACTTTACGGTACTGATAAACTGAATTGTACCACGGCTGTGACGTCACGCTAACTCAACGCCACGCTAAATTTCCGTAGGTTAAGTAATAGTTATTGGTTAAAAACTATTGGTTATCGATTTTTAAACCACGGCTGCGATGATTTGGCTGCGAGACATGCAAATACATCGAGGGGGCGTAGCCCCCGAGACCATTTGCAAGTCGAGCGGCCAAATCATCGCAGCCATGGTTTAAAAATCAATAAACAATAGTTTCTTAATAAATAACTTATTTATATCACTGTTGGGACATCAAGCTAACTCTTATTTAATTAAAACGTGTTTGTGTTTCATGAAAATATCTCGAAATGACTGAAGGTCATTCCATTTTAGTTTACTGAGGCTGGAGTGGTTGGTAGTCCAACGATTCGTTTGCGTCCGTTTGTGGGGGAGTGGGCAGGAAGAATACTCAGCGTTGTTTCGCCGTATTTCACGCTAGCCAGGTCGCTTGTGTTTTCGAAGCTTTTTGGAGTGATAGAACTTCGATAAAAGGCTGCAGGGATCGAATGACATTTTGGGAAGGTATGTAATTCATTTTGAGCGTTTGTAGTTTGTAGCGTTTGTGTATTATTTAAAAACTACGGTAATAAGGTATCTGTATGAATGAAGGTCATTGCATTTTAGTTTGTAGAGGGAGGGGGGGG
>JAHWFP010142812.1:0-12020 GCA_023313725.1 Lithobius niger | reverse complement strand
TCGAAGCTTTTTGGAGTGATAGAACTTCGATAAAAGGCTGCAGGGATCGAATGACATTTTGGGAAGGTATGTAATTCATTTTGAGCGTTTGTAGTTTGTAGCGTTTGTGTATTATTTAAAAACTACGGTAATAAGGTATCTGTATGAATGAAGGTCATTGCATTTTAGTTTGTAGAGGGGGGGGGGGGAGTTAACGCAGCGTGAATGGCTTAGATATGGGCCTGATGTATAAGAGTTTGCAGGGATGGGATTTCATTCCTTTTAAGTAATTAAGTTTTGTACGTTTTTATTGCGTTACGTTTTTTTTACAATGTATTTGGTTGTTGGTGTGTGCGTTCCCGGTCGTCTGATCCGGAAGTGTCAAAAGTGTGGGTTATCGGCAAAAGTGTGAGGTGACTTGATAACCCACACTTTTTGCGATGACGCACACTTCCGGTGTTGGTTAACGGGATTTAACCAACGGAAATCTAGCATGACGTTGAGTTAGCGTGACGTCACAGCCGTGGTATAAATCCCGTTAACCAACACCGGAAGTGTGCGTCATCGCAAAAAGTGTCGGTTATCAAGTTACCCAACACTTTGGCCGATAACCCACACTTTTGTTGATAACCCACACTTTTGACACTGCCGGATCACGCGACCGGGAACGCACACACCAACAACCAAATACAGCGTGCAAAATAAAAACGTAACGCAATAAAAACGTACAAAACGAATTACTTAAAATGAACGAAATCCGTTCCCTGCAAACCCTCACATGTCTGGCCCTCTAGGCTTGTTCACTCGAGTTACCTCCCTCCCTCCCTCCACTAACTGAAATGGAATGACCTTCATTCATGCTGATACCCTATTACCATATTTTTTAAACAATTCTCAAACTACGAATTACGAACTACGAAATGAATTCCATACCTTCCGAGAATGTCCCAGCTTTATCCCTGCTGTCTCGTCTCACATATCGAATTATTCGCTCCAAACACTATAAACGCTACGATAACCACGAGGAGGCTCGAGCGTAAACCAAGCTTGTATTGCTAACCGGCGCTTGTGTCTAACTCCCCCCCCCCTTCTTCCACAAAGTTTGAGGAAAATGACTCGTCCTCCTATCACACACACTTCCCCCAGTTACGTCTCATTTCGCCAATTCCCGTTTCGCCCAAAGGAACGCAGATTAACAGCTTTTGCCTCAGGGGCCAGTCCCGTTTCGCCAAATCCCGTTTCGCCAAATATCGTTCACGAAATTTTAGGCATGCGAAAATTTTCAAACATTTAAACACGAACATTTATAAATGATGATGGTCAAACATTTATAGACAAACACCCGCTGTGAAGAATCCCATTTTGCAAAATGATTTGTTTCAAACTGCGTGCCTCGCTCGTGCTGCTGCGTTCGCTGTGGCTAAACACATGCCATCAGAAATCACAACTAATCAAAAATTACTAACAATTAGGCATGCGTCTTTAACTTCTGCAATGTTAAGTTTTTGAAGAATATTTTGATTCCGAGAAACGGGATTCTGCAAAGCGGGAATTCCCGTTTGGAAAAGGTTAACCATCACGTGTATAACTAACTATTATTAAAAGAGAACCTTGGCATTGACGTAATGACGCCCAAGCATTCTAAACAATTATATTTAAAGTGCACGTTTTCCCATCTGTATTGCCAGTTTTGAAAACGCTAACAAATTAACTGGGCTCATTCTACCACTGCTTGTCTCTGTAAAATGTTTGCCTTTTGTAGCCCCATTACATAGAAACAAGGTATTAAATTTCGTGTACGTAAAATTTTGTCAAATTCGTTTTGGCGAAACGGGATTGGCCCCTGAGGGCAAAACTGTTAATCTACTTTATTTTGGCAAAAGGGGATTTGACGAAACGGGAGTTCACCCTTCCCCCACCACAAACTAAAATGGTATGACCTTCATTCAAATCAAGGATACTGATGATCAACGTTTTCTCGAAGCAATTTTCACAAAACACAAACACGTTTTAATACGAGTTGGCTTGACGTTCCAACCGTGGTATAAAACAGTTATATGTTAGAAGCGATAGGTTATGGCTTTTTAACCCATGGATATGATTATTGCATACTCGAGCATACTCGAGCAGGGCCAATAATCGCATCCGTGGGTTAAAAAGCCATAACCTCTCGCTTCTAACCAATAACCAATAACTAATCCTTAACTAAACAAGGGCAATTCATAAAGTGCAAAATTAACCAATAACTTAAAGTAAGTCATTAACTAAATAATTCTACAAATTTAGTAACAGATTTACACTTATAAACCACATGATAATTACAATTATGAAACAAGTGCAATGAATAATAAAATAAAGCAAAGGAACAATAAATAATAAACAATTAAATTATGAAATAAGCACAATAAATAATAAAATAAAATAAAGCAGTGAACACTAATAATAAACCGTAAACACACAACCCCCGAGCAGCAAAACAACAACAAACTTAACAAAAATTTATAAATAATTCTACAAATTAACTAATAAATTTACACTTTATAAACCACATGAGCATTGAAATTATGAAACAAGTGCAATGAATAATAAAATAAAGCAAAGGAACAATAAATAATAAACAATTAAATTACGAAATAAGTACAGTAAATAATAAAATAAAATAAAGCAAGTGAACACTAATAATAAGCCATAAACACACGACCCCTGAGCAGCAAAACAACAACAAACAACAAAAAATTTTAACCTCTCACTAGCCAACCCCTCACTAGAACTACACTTTTGTTTTTCACATTTCACTCAAATCTCAATAACTACATCGCATCACTTTGCTAAATACAAAATTGCACTACCGTAACTGGGACCGGTAAAGATTAGGAATGCCGTAATCAGAACAAAACTAGAAATGCACTTAACAAGTAACGATGTATATTACTTAGGCCTAAGGAGTTTTTGCTTTATTAGAAATAAAACAAAGATAGTTTTAACTGAATTAAAAGTAAAAAAATGAAATACGAATTAGATAATCTTTGTAGAGGAAAAATACTTTCCGAAAAATGTTGAATTTCCTGAATTTCAGTATATGTGTATCAAATTCCTTGATTTTTCCCTGACTTTTCCAGTCTTGATAAATTCCCTGAATTTTCCCAATTTTCCAGGTAGAACGCCACCCTGACTAAACAGCATCAAATCACCTTTAGCATCAAAATCAAAGACCATGCTAGTGGTCTGCCCGCCAAGTTCAATAACTGTCACACTTCATTGTAAGAAAGTCGTTGTTTAATTCCTGCATTGTTGTTGCATGGCCACTAGCTTTTGGTACTTTAACACAAACCAGAGCTAAGCGTATTTCACGATGGCGAGGATAAATACCTATGCGGCGAAACAGCTTGAAAATTGTTGAAAATAGCAGCCTTGTGCCTTGACAAGCAATAGTTGTATTTCAATCACGTACATAAACTGTATCAATGTCATAAAAGAGCGTGAAGATCGTTGATTTCAGCTGGCTACTATATACTGACTACTGACTACTTACTACTGACTACTAATTCCGTTCATATAAAATAAATTATGCGGATACGAATGAAATTTGGTATTCAACACTCTTTTAACTCCAATACGTGCCTTTTAAGGTTTGACGTTTGGGGAGGCATTAAATAAAAAGATTGCAATCATTTGTAATGCTATTTTTCGGTATGTTGGGAAAACGCCACCGGTGATCAAAATAAGCATTACTCGTTATTAGTGTTAACGAGTAACAATGCAAATGGACTGCCAGAAATAATCGGCAACACAACATTGTTGATAAAATGTCTGCGCTACTTGTTTGTAGTAGGGTGTATGGCTTCGGGCCACTAAGCTCTTAACAAATTTGCAGTTCGCGCTACTTATTGTTGATGGTTGAATGGAAATAAATCAGCAAACGCTTTAATTTATATGATTGAAGTCCTCACTCCAGCAAAACTTTAAAAAAAATAATATCTCCGTTCGTATTCAATATTTTTTGACCAAACTTTGCCAGATAGTAGAAGAATGGGCAGTGGCAAAAACAAGATGCCACAAAAAAACACTACAAAAGAAGTGATATCTAAAACAACACCCACACGGGTGAAAGAACTCGCCAAGTTTCAGCCAATCAAAGTAGTGATATCAGATCTAAAAAGGCTGCCACCAAGTTACTACATTAGTTGCCAAGCTAATCCCACCGACTATTACCTCACACGTTAAATCAAAAACTTGACCATTGCTACCGATAGTAGCAGTGGTCAGGTTTTTTATTTAACTTTGATCTAATATTCGATGGGATTAGCTTGGCAACTAATGTAGTAACTTAGTGGCAGACTTTTTGGCTCTGATATCAATAGGCCTACTTTGATTGACTGAAACTTGTCGGGTTCTTTCACCCTTGTGGGTTTTGTTTTAGATTCAAATAACGGAAATCATTTTGCAATGCTTTTCAATTCTTTTGTACACTATGTAAACTACAATATTCAACTGCAACCAGTTCTCTAGGCTCAGTCGAAGTTAAAGTCCTTGTGTAACTTTCAGGCAAAAAATCGAAGATGACACGAAGCCCCCTTCATATACGCCAACGTTCTGCATGACGGTCTTTTACGGGAAAAGCTCTGTATCCATTGTAAATAAGTATTTTGCGTTTCTAGTCACCATGACATTGCGGCCTGTTAAGAGTGGCTGCAGATTTCTATTGTTGGATACGTAAATATAAAAGAAATAAAATAAATGCACGTAAAATCCATTATTTGTGCGCGTAAAAACATTGAAACTTTTATTTTGAAAAATACTGAAAAACTGCAAACATTTGTGCTAAGTTTTACGAAAAATGAAGGAAAATTGTCAAAAAAGAGTGTAATTTTTTTAAACATTAAAAAGTAAACTTTGCCTAAACTTCAAATTCTTGTTTACTACGAAAATTAATAACTTGATCATTTGTCTACTTAGTGCAGTAGCAACCCGTACGATTGCACTGTAATCTGAGGTTGAAACTTATTCCACCACCCCCCCTCCCTTCAAAAAGTCCTTAGATCTACATTTGGGCTTTGTTTAACATCTCTATGCAGTGGCAACCTGGACCACCGCAGTGCATCTAAGGTTTAATTTAATTTAATTTAATTTAAAAATTATGTACGACTGTACATATCAAACTAAAAACAAAAGCAAAATATCAACCAACAATTACTCATCAAGACAGCCAGTGGCAAGTTTCCCTAAGGAAGTTTTAAAGCCAGAGAGATTGGTGTGACGTACACATTCAATCCGCCGCTTGTTCCACTCAACAACAGTTCTTGGGTAAAACGAGCACTTGAAATATTCAGTGCTTGGCTGCCAAACTCCAAGCTTCATGGGATGATCGTTTCGTCCAGTAAAATTTGGTTTAGTAAGCCGACTTTCAGGATCCAAGATGGTACGACCATGCACAA
This sequence comes from Lithobius niger, assembly GCA_023313725.1. Taxonomy (NCBI): domain Eukaryota; kingdom Metazoa; phylum Arthropoda; class Chilopoda; order Lithobiomorpha; family Lithobiidae; genus Lithobius; species Lithobius niger. Next base: position 6,606 of record JAHWFP010142812.1, on the reverse strand, counting down.
TTTTGTGAAGGAGAGCAAGCCTGCTATCCTTTCTACGATCTCTCAAACTATGCAAGTTTAATTTCTCAGCCATCTCACTAACACTAGCAAACCAGCTGAAATCGTTTTCTACAAATCTGATGGCACGCCTCTGGACAGCCTCAAGCATAGTAATCTGGACCTCCTGGTAGGGGTCCCATACCACAGCAGCATACTCCATTTTTGATCTAACCATACTCGTGTAGGCAGTGAGTTTAGTCGAAGGAGTGAAACCCCGTAACACTCTACTCAAAAATCGTAATTGCTTTCCCGCACGATTTGTAATGTCAGTAATGTGGGAATTCCAATTAAGAGTGTTGTTTAGAGTAACACCCAAAATCTTCATCTCCTCCACTCTAGGAAGTGCATCTTACCCACTTTGTAGTCAACAATAATAGGTGTTTTTCCTCTTGATACAGACATGACCGCAGACTTTAGAGGCTGGATCGACATTCCCCAGGTTGAACACCAGTTAACCACATTCGTAATAATTTCCTGGAGAGCGATGGAATCAAGTTGTCTGCAGATGTTTTTCATCATCGTGCTGTCATCAGCAAAAGCTGATCCATGATCTCCTATAATCTGCATTAGGTCGTTCAGGTAAACAATGAACAAAAAGGGTCCACAGACTGATCCCTGAGGCACACCAGAAAGCACGTTTTTGAACTCAGAAGCAACACCATTGATTACGACACATTGTGTTCTGTTGTTTAAAAAAGATGCAAACCAATCAGCCATGTGACCAAGACCATACATACGGAGTTTATGGATGAGTAAGGCATGCGGAACTTTATCAAAGGCCTTTTCCAGGTCAATACTGATAACGTCAACTTGCCCTCCTCCTTGAATGCCTTCAGCAAACTTATGGCACAATTCCACTAAAAGTAAGTCAGTAGAGGCCCCTTCTCTGAAGCCAAACTGGTTAGCGCGAAGCACATTATTTCGGAGCAGATAGCAAAAACAGTGTTTCACAATAATGTGTTCAAGCATCTTAGAAAGATTTGATGTAAGTGAAATAGGTCGATAATTGTTAGGATCCTGTTTTCTGCCCTTCTTATGTAATGGTACCACTGTAGCGGTCCTCCATTTTAAAGGGACATATCCACTGCTAATGGATTCATTGAAGATAATGGCGAGATATTTTGCGGACACTTCAGCACTTAATTTTAAGTATAGGTACAGGAATACCTCCGGGACCAGGCGATTTAGACGAGTCAAGATTTTGAATCAATTTAAGGATGCCATTATAAGTCACCACAATCTGTTCAATCACATCAGTCAGTGCAATAGACGTATCGGGTAAAGGTGCCTTGTTGTTGAGACTAGAAACGTTTTTGCTAAAAGCATCATTTAGAGTGTTAGCAATAGCCTTGTTTTCAACAACACAGAGTCCATTAACATTAAGCTGGGATACTGCGGATTCACTTCCTTTGAAATTTCGGATGTAGTTCCAAAAGTTCTTCGGTTTGGTAGCAAATTCCTCGCACAACTTGTTAATGTAATGTTCCCTATTTTCACTCATTTTATCAACAATTTGCGCACTAAGATCTTCCAATTTGTATAGGTGATCAGGCGAATAATTACCTTGAAGCGTTTTTCTAATCCTCCTACGTTTGGTAATTAAACTCTTGGTTTCTTTGCAAATCCATTTATTGTTAGACACTTTCACAGTCTTTTTAGGGACACAGGTAGTCATGGCAATGTCCAGGTCGTTCATAAAAATATCAACCAGCTCATCCAAATTTCCATTATGCCGTTTAAACTCTTCGTAACTTTTTCCGAGAAGCTCAAGTAGTTTTTCCTTGTCAGCATGACAATAATCCCACTTAGTATACTCTTTAGAGCTAGTAACCTTCTTTGTATAAATGTTACAGGTGGCATAGACGATATGATGATCACTGAATTTTTGCAGAATATCCACGCTACAAGTTTCAGTAATATCAGTAAAGATAAGGTCCAACACACTTCTCGTATTACCAAAAATACGAGTCGGCTTTTCAACAATTTGCTCAGTTCCCGTCGCTTCCATTATTGTGAACAATCCGTCGAGGAGCTCATACGAAAAGTTGAAACTGAGCTTCACCCCTCTCCTCCCCCCACAAAAAAGTAATGTGATGAGTTGTATAAAATTAATTTTAATTGTATACCGTAAATCGCTTATTAAATGCCCATGGGCTTATGCGGTTAATTTGGCTAAAAACGGGGGTGGGCGTTAAAAAGATCATCCGCAAATTTCTAAACAAAATAATGGCTCCGAGTCTCGTTCGTTATTGGCATCAACCAGACAAATATGCCCACCATGGTAAAACTGACTCTCTTTATCACGTTTTTTACATCTACACGATTTTACATTAAACCTGCAGTGTTCATTATATAAATCCTTTAATATTAAATTTAAAAAAAATTTGTAAATAAATTTCGTTAAGTTTTAAGTAAACCAGCTAAAGAAACTACATCATTCTCTAGTTTCATATAGGCCTAATTTGAAGCACTTTACCTTTGGAATAATCACCACAGCCAAGAGTTATTTTTTTTAATAGCTCCTTGTATCATTAGCAGTCGCAAGTGTTTGGGATGCAGTTTACATCAGTTTAATTAAATTCAAACATGTTTAAATGCAATAAATTCGAATTGCAGTAGTCTCTGCAGCTCAGTCACAAAGCAAACGATTGCACTCAAGTGGTTATCTGGAAGGTGCACAATTGCCAGTAAAACTGCATGAGTCTTGTGGTACAACAAAGTAAGGTTTAAACATTATTATTGCGTTATTATTAAGTAACGTGTTTGTTAAAAGGGAATTTTAATTAGCTTTCACGATTCTGCAAAATAAAAATTCTAATGTACACTTTTCAAAATTATAATTATCAATTACTTTGACCGGGAACCAGTCAGCTAGTGCACCATGCCGATATCCAAGGTGGTATCCATGATAACTGCTGGTGAGCAGTTCAGCAGTAAATTAACAAATTAATTTTGAGAATATCTAATTTCAATAATTTTATATTATGAATTTAATTTGTTCCCATTTAATAACACATAATGTTGATATTTATTTTAAACTTGAGCTGAGGGATCTAGACACTCGCTAGTGTGTCGCCACCAAGTAACACTAGATCATCCCATTGTAGACTTCCGATTGTTAAAAAATTGATTGTTAATGATAAAAAGCTGGCTCACTAGCAGACATATGTCTGTTAACTGAAAGCATATTATGGCATGTTGAGGATAAATCCCAAGGTGACGGAAATGTTTCAAATTGTGGAAAGTGTAAAGGGAAGGGTCAGAGATTAAGAAAAAATAAAATTTAAAGGATGAGTGACCACCAATCATAGAGAAAAAGATGCGTCAATAACGTTGTTTTTTGTTACTGTCTAGCTTGCTAGCTAATAAGATTTTTCCCATGTTAAATCCCATAGACGTTTTGCTCATGGCTAGCGCAAAATTGAGACGTCCTACGTAGCTGAACTTTTGCACATGGATGCATGGTGATCTGAGCATGGTCCTTTTGTTGGTTTGGGGGTTGTAGGGGTCAGGACAAATGCATGGAAGGGTTTTGAAATTCGCCACAAGGGGATTTAAATTTCGTTTCTTTTCCAAGTTGCAACCAAAGATTTCAAGCAACAATGGCTTGAACAATCAACACTGCTCCTTAGATGATTGTGAAAGTCTGAACGAACTAAAAGCTGAACTGTAACGAAGGACAAAATAAGGAAACATTAACGTTGCCGTGGACCGCATAAGAATAAAGGGATGCACGTTAGATGATGGTTACGCAACAATACGAGCATCCATGACCAAGCGTGGTTTTTGCTAATAACCCAAAAATAAAATGCTTCGCGTTCTGCTGTTTTAGCAACGTGGGTTTCTGCATGACTAAATGCGAACGAAGAAAGCAAACGAAAAAATCCTCAATTTTGCTGATGTAACGGCTAATTATTTTCAGACATGAAATGCCTCCAAAAAGAAAGGTAGAGCGTAATATAAGATGGTGCGCTGGCTTTTTGTATGTTCATAGTCCTAAGTTACATGTGGCTATCAACTGCAAGCAACTAAATGCGTAGCTTATCATGTCGAGAATAAATGATAATGCTGCCGAAATCTTGAAAAAGTACAAGTATAAACAGGGAAAAAGAACAAGTATAAACAAAACAACTAAAGGGGATCTGCTGATTGAGTGAGTGAAGCGAACGATTTCAGTGATTGTTAGCCAGTGTCTTCAAAAATGGGACTAAAGAAACGTAAGCATGTGACGAATACTTGTACAATAAACTAAGCCTTGTCAATTTGGCTAATCAAACGGCTAATTGGCAATGTAAATTTGAAAATTATCAATGTGAAAATTTGTAGATGTCAAATTCCTCCAGAAAAAAAAAGGTACAGATGAAGATAAGACGGTGTAACCTTTTGTACGTTCACAGTCCTATGAAAGTTGTGATATCCACCCAAAACCAAAACTGGTAGAAAAACCCAAGTTTCCAAAAACGATCGGCCTTTGAAGGTAGTGATATCAATCCACCAGGGAAAGGCCGCCAAGGTTAATCCTATTAGCCAAGTTAATCGCACCGAATAATACTTTGGACGTTAAATGAAAACTTGAAGATTGCTACCACTAGTAGCAATCTTCTAGTTTTCATTTAACTTTCGAACTATTAGTATGTGCGATTAACTTGGCTAATATGAATAACCTTGGCGGCCTTTCACTGGTGGAATGATATCACTACCTTCAAAGGCCGATATTTTTGGAAACTTGGTGGGTTTTTCTACCAGTTTTGGTTTTGGATTGATACAATATGACTAACCCATTATTGACTGCTGAGCTATGATTGATGACTTTGTGTTCAGAGATCCATTCTGATCCACTCAGCTGAATATCGTTTGCAATCCAGTCCTGTTTTTGTAACGTAACTTTTAAGTTTAAGATTAGAAAACGACTGAATTCAAGGAAAATAATGTTGAAGAGAAGAAATAACCTTTTGGACCACGTGTCATGTAACAGACCAGAGGCGGATTGGCAAGGTCGGGGGGGTCGAGAATTCCCGACTGGCCTCTCGCCCTAGTGGCCTCTCAGCGGAAATAAATAAGTTGAAAAGGAAATTCGGTGTATTATTTTAATTTTTTTTTGTACTCTTTATTTACGCTTGCTAAGTTTTATACCTTTCGGCTGTACTTACTAAATTAACTCTTCTCAGTTTGCAAGCAACGTAGGTTGTGTAAAAGCCTTTTTTGTCCTGCGGGTACAACTCCGAAATTTCGAGTTTCAACCACAGAAGGCTGCACTTTACTAGTTTCTCGCGTCATCACGATTAATGAACGAAAGAGCAGCTGCGCCTGCGTATTGCACGGAAGCCGCTCTTCATGAAGTTACAAAATGTACGTACGCATTATGTCTGGAGTGATTTCATTAACTGACATGACATAACACACGGATCCTTCGGTTACTATTAGCCATGGCGGTTATTAGAGAAAGCGAAAGTGAAGTTGACGTTTCTTCTGTCACGGAAATGAGCGAACCGATGAGAAATCTTCAATTTGATTTAAAATGACAAAAACTGCCAAAATTGGTTATAAATAACGAAAGTCAGGAGGGTTGGAAGGACATCTTGGTTAGAAACTATTTAGTTTGGTTAAGTCCGTTCTGCGCCCGGTCAAAAGAACCTGGATTTCGGTGGTAAAACTAAAAATTCTGCAGCTAGATGTATGACTGATACTTAGACTAAGCTTAGGAAGGTAAGCTCTGAATTTTGCCTACTCTTTGCTTTTGTAAGTTGCAGTGCAAGCCCATTGAGAATGATCTGTATCGGACTATCGTTATGTATGTTTCCCACAGGTAGGAATAAAGCATCTCAGCAAAAATACCATTAGTCACATGTCCGAATTCTATTAAATACTAACGCCTGGCCTAGCACCATGACGTCATGACCTTTTTGCTGAAGGGCTTACATTTTCAATTTTTTCTTTCTTTTAATTCTAATAAGTTCGTGTCCTTAATTAGGCTTAGGTGTGGCCCCCACCATGTAAACCCGCAAAAATTGCCGATTGTTCGAAAAAAAATGTTGCTAAACTAAGACAAAAATTAATCAAAAAAATTTTTTAAAAACACTCGACGGTCCCCCCCCCCCCACCTTGTTCTCGGAAGGCAACATGCCATACTCTCCTTGTCGCTCCAAAGCAACGGGAGTTGCTCTGGCTTCCGCTCAACTCCGGACTAATATCTTCCTCTATCCTTGAAATTTCACCATCCTCCTATCCGGCCTCTGGCGAGACGCCCACTCATGCTCGTGCTACCTTTCATGTGTATACGCCTCGCCCGGACTTTAGTTCTAAATCTAGGTTGTTCATTAACCTTTTGTACGTCACCAGAACACTCAAATATTACCTATTACGTTCGGCCTTTCTGCTCCTCCTTACCATCCCTTCTGCGCCTGGATCCGCCGTATCCTACGGGATCCGTCTTGTCCACCGCCCCGGCGTTTGTCAGTTCTTACTCTTCATGGCAAACAAAGCCTTTCCTCTGATCGGTAGTCCGTACATCAGACCCACTCCATTTCCAGTTCCTGCCATCACTGTCCTCTGCCATGTTACGTCATC
>JAHWFP010142811.1:0-12204 GCA_023313725.1 Lithobius niger | reverse complement strand
AGTTTGTGTGAAGGACAGTTTTTGGTCAAAGGATAGTTTGTGTGAAGCACAGTTTTTGATGCAGAGATCCTTTTGGAACTCCACACACTTAGTCGGTGGGCTGCCAGTTGAGAGGATGTGCTGTTGTGAAGTGATGGTTGAGTCGACATTGCGGACTCCACAACTGAATCTCTTTGAGGTCCTAGTTTACCTATGCTGTTACGGATATTAGACCGGAGTCACTCAGTGTGTGGGTGAGCTGACGTGAGCAAGGTTAAGAAGCAATTACTAGGTTCTTGGCAATATGGGCTTGAAGTTTAATGGGATAATTTCTCAGTAGAACACCAAGAAATGTCGCTAAGCTGTTAAAATAAGATAAGATGATTTGAAACGATTGCATTATGTTACGTGTGTTGTTGAATAGGGTCTCTCAGGAAAAAATAAAGGAACGGCATTAAAATACAGAGCAGCAGTACAGCTTAGTACCATTTGTTAGGGAGGCATGTGTAGTATTTGCGTTGGGTTTGGAAAACTATTTTTGATTTGGTAGGAACCGTACAACTAACTGGTTGCTACTACTTGAAAACTCCTGTTCTAGCTTTCTATCAAGCCAGCAGAAAAATGCCAACTCAGGAGGTAGGAAAAAAATTATAACCAAACTAGACGAAACCCATGCTATGCACGGGGCTGGTCATGAATCAAGTTTACAGACACACTTTTCCCGACACTTTTCGTGCCCGTGACTCGTACGTCTTATTATGAGCCGTATGTGAGTTGATTGAGCGCTCCCTCCCGGCCGCACCTGCCATGCTGGTAGAATGGAAGAGTCCACTTGTAATGTGGGCGTGAGGAGGAGGAAGTGATTGTTCGGCCTTTTTTCGTAACTGCTCAGCCGGATCTAGCATTATAAGGATAGTCTGGAAGGAACGGATTTTAATTGTTACCTAGCATCCAGACGACTTTTAGTGTGCAATTTTATGCTGCTGTGGCATTCCTAAAGCGGTTCCATTATCTGCTTGAACAGTCTTTTGAATAGACTAATTGTGCGAGTTTTTCTACTTCAGAATTTGATCATTGCAGATATTATCCAGAATTTATTTGATGAAGTTCTACTTTATAAATGGTGTCCTAAATGTTCTAAAAGCGGAAATGAATAATATTGAAAGTGTTTTTTTGTTTTGTTTTACCTGTGCTGCTGCATCCGTTAAACTGTATCTTAATACATTTTTTCTTCTGAACCATGGACACTAATCCAAAATCAACACGATATTACCGAAAAGTTTTTTTTGCCAGTGTTGGGGTGGTTGGTTAATTTTTTCAAATCTGATGTTTAAATATTTTTTACTTTAAATACATCATGCTAAAGATTTTTTTCGGGATGGCTTTCCGACGATACAAACCCCAAGTGGAATTTGAAAATATTTTATTGACTCAGTAGTGATCTATGATCAACAATTGCTTAGAAATTTGGCTAATTTGGTAGGCTATTGGCATGGCAGTGACCTACAGCTCGCACTTGTAGACTTGATTTAACTTAAATTTCAATTTGTCTTGCTGACTAATTATTTTCTTCTTGGTTTAAGAAAACTGTACTTTCCAAGCACTGCCCATCCCAGCTGTTAGTTATTAAAAATGTGCCTCTTCTCTGGCTGTGGAAATTATTTGCGTTAATATAGCCATAGCCAAGTTATCATCCTAAATCTAGCTTCGTAGATTAAAGCATGATGAACTGTACACTAGGTGGGAAAATCTAATTCTGCATTTGTAGGTACCGTTAGTGCATGATGACCACTAAATTCAGTTCTCATGCTGCATGTTGCATTATTGCTAATTGTACTAATTTTTACATGTGTAGTGCATACAAAATAATTACATACAAAGGATACACTTCGTGAGCCATTGGCGTTACTGTTACCTCAATCGTCAATTATATCATCAATAACATGCATTCAGTAGCAGCAGTTTCAACGGCTGTAAAAGTGAGCGACTTGTTATTTTTTTTGCACGAATTCTTTACCTAACCCACTAATTTATCTATATGTAGTGCATATGAAATCATTAAGTACAAAGGCTATACTTCCTGGGCAATTGGAGTTTCCATTGCAACAATCGTCAGCAGCCTCATCCACAATCTTCGTACGGTATCAGCAGTTTCAACATCAGTGAAAGTAAGTTAAAGCTCATGACGTGGTACTTAGGCCACTTAAAAAAAAGAAATATGTTTCTCAGGTACTGCCTCACCGCCTAAAACGAACCTCTTTTTTCACCTTTGGTTGCTGTGTAGCTTGGCTCATTGCAGCAAAAACAAACATATTTTAAAACGTCTGTACCATGTTTAAGAGGTGACCTTATAAAGTGGCAAGACTTAATGTAGTTGTACTTTTTGACAATATTCATGCATTTTATTACATAGACTAGATCTTAAGTAAACAAAAAGGAGATGGAAGAAAAAGAAAGATTTTCACCCGAGAAACAGCTTTCTCTTTTTAAATGGCTTTAACAAGATTTCATATTGCAAACTGCACTGATCATATGGTTGAAAGGTGAATTCCATGGTGGTGCAGTACAGTCTGAACTATTACTAACAGGTATTTTTACTTGTAACTGTATGTATTTATCTGTGGAGATCGGGGGGAATAGGAAAACAATCAGTTTTGCCCAAATTTGTTACACAACTGTATCTGGGTTTGGTTGTTTAAGCGTAAACTCGTTTAGCCTACAGCTCGTAAATTACAACTCTATTTGCATTCAAATAACCATTCTTAACAAGTTGGAACCACAACCAAAAGAAACTACAACAACCAACCAATACCAATTTCCCAAAAATGTTTGTTGCAATGTTGCAATGTTTTATAATGTTATAATACTGTAACAAGATAATTGAGATTTCCGTTCAGTGCAAATGTACATTGCTCGATTCCCCTTTAAAACTTTCAACACAGTTATTTAAACCCTTCTGGTTGACGATAATAATAATGTACGCTTAGGAGCAATTTTTTTTATTTATTTGGCCGGATCCAGATTCGAGTTCAACCATGCAGGTTTCAACTCAACAAATATTATGCAAACCACTGAGACACTGTCTTGCTTACATCTAAAAAGGCTCAAATACGTTCAATTAAGAACCAACTGCACCGTCTTCATCGTGGTCATCATAGCTGAGCGGTGAGAGAGCTCAGACTGGTTGCTGGAGGTGGCGGATCTAGTCGAACCCCTGGAAAGGGGATCTTAGCACCAGGACTACCGGCCAGGGTAGCATGAGAGGCTACCATGCTCCTTCAGCGGTTATGGGATGTATTCTGGCTAATTCTGGACAATCTTTTGGCCCCGACGGTGATCGGAGGTTTCCCGGATCGAATCCCCGGGTTGGCACCTCCCTTTACCAGATTTCTTCTTCTCTAAAAAAAAAATCTGGAAATGTTCAAAATTGAGCCGGTTCAGCCATAGAATTATGGCTCGTCAAAATTAAAAAAAAAAAAAGCTTAGCTAATTAAAGCATAATGAAGACGTTATTTTATCCTTAAACTATACAATTTCAATCTGCTTTATGTTATGCAAACATTTCAATGACATCTGTTTATTTTGTTTGTTCTTGCATACTACATACCTAGTTGTTCAGCCTAGATAGTTAACATACCGATGGAAGTTACCTCTTAATGAAAGCATGATGGGAGCCCGGAATTCAGATTCAACCTGTGGGAAAGGATAAAACTTGAGCCTTTGAACCATATGTCTGACTCAGCTCTCTGACTCTGACTCATATGTTTGGTTAATGTTTTACTTTCGGTAAGATCATGAGAAGTGTATGTATACAAATTACCTGGTTTTACTTTTTTTTTTATCAGGTAGGTTTGTGATAGACATGTCCTCCATTGCAAAAGAACAAGTTTGGTGTCTGTCTGTCCTGATGTAATGATTCCTTTTCCCATTACATAAGCTTACATCTTATGTTGAAGTACCACATAATTATATTAGCCGTCTTCAGTAGTACTGTACTTCATAGTTGCTTTTAATTGTTAATTAACGACAAAATTATTTCTAAATCAAGACTACTGTTTGTTTGGCCAAGTTCTCTTAGACCATTAAAAAAGTTGGTTCTTAGGTACGATCGCACAGATTTTTTTGACGAGAAATAAAAAAATACAACGGGACAAAAATTGCAGTTCCAAAAATAATTAAAAAAAAAATGTCCTTGGCACGAAAATACAAAATTAAAATCCATGTCATTAAATAATTTTGTGGACCACGTGGTAAGCAGAATTATCAGAGTTCGTACCAGTACTTACAAACCTTACAAGTCCTTATTTTTCATTTTACCATTTGTAAGGCCTTACAAGTCCTTGACAAATTGAAAATGCAGTACTTAGTCCGTGCAAGTCCTTCTTTTAATTTCCATACCAATTGAATAAAGCTTTGGCTGGCAGTTTTTGTTTACGTATCATTTCAAATTTATTTTCTTCTGTGGCGACCGTTTTGGGACTTTTGTATCGTTATCTGGGATAGAACTTGAAAATGGAGACAATTTTCAATGTAACCCAATCCAAAATAACTATACAAAATTAGACCTATAATGGTGTCCTTTTTTAGTTGATTCATGATAAACAAAATTTTACACAAGTGGGCAGCAGAACTTCTTACCGGTGTTAAGTCCTTTACAAGTCCTGAAAAACGTCCTTACAAGTCCTTGAAATTCGTTCAGCCGAAATGGTACGAACCATGAATTATGACGTAGTGTTCGTTTTACCCAAAATTAAAAACAATAATTTCCTATAGTGTCCGCGGCCTATCTTGAGTTCTCTGCAGAACGAACACAGATAATCAATTGTACGTTTTCAGCAGCAAAGTGCCTTGTTGATATCCAAGAATGTAACAAAAAGCACCCTCCAGGAAGACGTAGCCACTCACAAAATACTTGCAGGACTCAAGTTACGCCGCTCACACTTTAAAATATAAAACAAAATAAGGCCGAAAAATAAAGCGAAGAACCAACTTTCTTTTTTTGACCAGCCTTAGTTTATATCCTTCCGCGGCATTGCTATATACATATGCCATATTCTTTCTGCATTGTTTTCTTTGCTGTAATTCGTAATTCAAGGCTTTATACAATTCTAAATTCTGTATTTTTCAAGGCTGAATTAACCAAGTTGAGCCTGAAACTATATTTTTTTTTTCTAAAACAGATTTACCAAGTAAAACTCATTATTAGGAACAGGTGGAATAAATAGACATAAATCGCTGAAAATAATATTAAGGAAAATTTCCAATTTTTCTTAAGAACAGGTGGAAGACAGTAAAAATATTTTAAAATTTTCACGTCGACTTTCTTTACGTGAAATCTGCCGTTTTAATGTAGGACAGTAGGCTAATACGTATATCTGACGTTGGGCATCTGACGTTGGGACACCGAAACAGTAGGCTACTGAAAATGCCTTAGCGTCTTAGCTCATTTCATTCTTTTTGCTTTCCCCCCCAATAAAATTCTTGGGGGCGCACCACTGGCCATTTAAAAAAAAAATAACAATGTTACATATTCTAAAGCTTTAATTGTCTTTTTAAGGGTCGACATGGAATCGAAGATGACGTGTTCTTGAGCCTTCCGTGTGTTCTCGGTGCAAACGGTGTGACAGACGTCGTGAACCAAACACTCACAGAAAGCGAAGTTAAGCAGCTTCGTAAGAGCGCTGTGACGCTACGTGAAGTTCAGGATGGTTTAAATCTTTAAATGTGAAATGTCCAATTTTTATGTAAAGCGTGACTGAAATGTCCTAAATTTTTTTTAAAATCATGACTGTTTGATAGCCGTTTATATTTATTAAACCAAAAAAAAACATGTAAAATTATGTCACAAATTTTTTAAATAGCGAAACAATAAAATGAATGGGGCTTAACTACTATAATTGTGGTTCTGCAATGTTTGATGCATTTGTAAGCTAGTTTTCTTTGAACAACCCGTAATAAAAATGAAACATTTAAAATAAGTTGGCACGATCGAGGCATTGGGTAGATTACGGGCTTATTAAAAACACTTGCTGGACTTCAGCTACCATGTTTAATAAGGTGAAATTTTATGGGGCATGGTAGCCTAGTGGTTAGCAAGACCATCTGAAGCAAGAGGTACCGGGCTCGATCCTCACCTCAACTACTCTGGCCATTTTTGGTAAGAGAAGGGAGCTGTGATGTCTCGTGTTCTTGTTGATTGTAGCATGTAAAAGTTCCTAGGATTTTCTGATTTGTATTGTCTTATGGCATGGGCTTCGACAGGAAGCCCATCAAACGTGCAAACCTAAAATTTATATAGTATAAGAGAATTTTGAAACATCTGAAACAAGTTTCCCCATGTATGTACCTCATTCATTCTCCTCTTCTAACACGGTGAACGTTTTCATGTGTTTAAGGGGGGGGGGGGGGGGAGGGGGTTTGCAAGGGGTGCACAGCACTCAAGCCCTAGAGACAAATGAGCCCTAAATGCCAGATTTGTACATAAAACTACTGTAAAACGGACCACAACCTTGCACCCAAAATTATTTAGTCTTTTGGGGTCCTACATATTTTACCCTTGCACCCCCATTTGAAAAAGTCTAGTTGCGGCATTGTTTGAGACCTTAATGCATGCTAAGAGACACTTGACTTTTTGCTGTGTGAGGGGTGATCTGAGTGGTAGATCTTGGAACAGACGTGCCCCCTCAACACAAAAATATTTTCTCCATATTTTTTGGATAGGCCTACCCTACCCCTAAAAAAACTGGTTTTCCATATTTTTAAACATCTCTTTTACAAAGCCTGAGGAGTACCCCGTATTTATTTCTATAACCCCCCTCTCCCTCTCCCTCTCCCTCTCACTCCACCCACACATCCAGTGGAACAGTGAGGTGAAAAATAACAGTATTGGTTAATGTAAACTCCATGGATGCTATTGTTTGGCATTTCTTTTGGTTTTGGGGAGATGTTGGGGTAAAACGATGGAGAGTTGCCCATGATATGAATTATCTGATTTTTTGTTTGCTAAGCAGCGTCAAGTGACGTCATATAGAGCAGTGACACAACGTAGTATTATTGTGTATAACTCTATGCTGGAGCCTTAATGGGTTAGCTGCAAGGGGCACTGCAGAGAGAAATAGAAGGGCGTCATACTGAAGCCGATGCTGTGAAGAGTGATTTCTTAGACCTAAAAAACGCGATTTTTGTTGTTGGAGAAAACAACGTTATTTTAAGCCTAAGAAATCCGCTCTTCCTTTGTTTTTCCCTCTATTTTTGTGTAATGCACCTTGTAGTTATGCCCTCAAAACCCATACTGGTGCCAATATGGCGGCAAATGTCACTGTGCTATTGGCTACGAGACACCATTTGGAGGTAATAGCTACAAGGTGCACTAGATTAAAATGTAACGGAAAAAACGGCACTTCTAGTCAAAACAGTGCTTTGAGAGCGGATTTCTTAGGCTTAAAAGAACGTTGTTTTCTCCAACAAAAATCGGGCGTTATAGGCTTAAGAAATCCAGTCTAATAGCATTGGCTTCAATAAGACGACCTTCTTTTCGCCCTCCAGTGCCCCTTGCAGCTATCCCAGTTACTGGCTCCACCATAGAGTTATACACAATTATACTACGTTGTGTCACTGCTCTATTGCTGTGTGTTTCCCCAAAATGTGACAGTATGGAGCGACTTCTTGTGCCTCCATTTTCTTATGGGCATGTATTGATTTTCAAACTTGAATGTATGTCCCAGCCGGAGACAGTTTCGGATGGTAAACGGACGGGAAAGTGCAAGTCCAACTTACCAAAACATAAGTATAGAGCAGTGACACGACATAGTATTATTGTATATAACTCTATGCTGGCGCCTTAATGCGTTAGCTGCAAGGGGCACTGCAGAGAAAAACAGAAGGGCGTCATACTGAAGCCGATGCTGTGAAGAGTGATTTCTTATGCCTAAAATGCGCGATTTTTGTCGTTGGAGAAAACAACGTTATTTTAAGCCTAAGAAATCCACTCTTCCGTTGTTTTTCCCCCCATTTTTATGTAGTGCACCTTGTAGTTATGCCCTCCAAAACCCATACTGGTGCCAATATGGTGGCAAATGTCACTGCTCTATACATGGCTTTGCAATAAAAGCTTTTGGTGAGGTGGGATCCAAGTTGATAGTCTTTACACTGGCATGATTTTTCCCAATATTGAAGATTTAAAATGACAATACTTTTTTATTGCTGGACTGGATCGCGTTAACTTTTCAAATCGGGATTAAGAAAAACACCACCAAACTGTAGAATAATAAAACTACTTTTGAATTTTAGAAGAAACTATCCGTTTCTTGAACGGGCAGGACAACTTTAGAAAGAGTTCGATCGTATGCTGCCGGTGGAGCATGTGATCAAACGAATTTTCAAGATGTGTTGTGTGACTTCCGAAGAAGAAGAAAGGACAGTTTCTTCGAAAATTCATAAATACAGAAGCAAACCTATTTGCGTTGCCTTTTGGACTTACATGTCAGACTGCCTAAGTCGTGAATCGACCCACGACCTTTGAAACCAAAGGCCGGAGTCCTACCACTCAGCCACACTGACACGGCCTGTCAGTATGGTTGAGCCTGTATGGCTTAGCGGTGGAACTTCGGCTTTTGGTTTCAAAGGTTGTGGGTTCGATTCCCCACTCAGGCAGTCTGACATGTTAGTCCAAAAGGCAACGTAAATAGGTTTGCACCAGTATTTATTTAACACTAATCGAGCCCAATTGGCTTTCTGTCCTGTTTGTTCGAAAATTCATGTGTAGTTTTATTTTTCTACAGTGTGGTGTTGAGTTTTTCAAATTGTCAGGCAGTGTTGCTGCCGGTTCAAAAAAGCCGTTATTTTTCTAGATTCGTGCAATTATTTATTCAAGTGCTCGAATTTCAAATAGAATAATTATTTCAAATAACTACTCAAACAATTTGAGTTTAACATTAGTCTAGGTCCACTGTATTAAGATTAATACAGTTCTTGTTTGCTTTTGATTGCTTTTAAGGGTCATTTAAACCGATTTTAACTGAATTTTACCCTTGATGTAAAGTTTAAAGACTGAAAAGATACTAATATCTGGTAAGTGCAGGGTATCACAGAATATTAATTAAGAATGGTAAAAAAATTAATTCCGCTTCTCTGACTATCTTTATCTAATTTATTTCAACGTGATAATAAAGTGTATGTGCCAAAGCAGATCAGGGTTATGTGTATACAAATTTGTTAATATGTTATGCTTTTGTTATGATGAAGTAAAACCACATGTATCGAATATTCGTCCAAAAAGATTTGTAAATCCACCTTCTCATCAGTGGTGTGGATGTTATGTCAGGTGGCATGGAATGCCCCACTTGTGATTACTCCATCGTTCCCAGTACTGCAACTGAGTCTTGAATTAAAACACCAAAGTGAGTATTTTTCGTTATTCTCTAAAATATCATGTTTGTGTGTGATTGTAAGTTAATTATTAAATTCCTGTTCTTACTGTTAATTAAAAAAGGATTTGTATATAAAATGATTAAAATTAAACTGTCACTGTTAATCCATTATCAGGAAGCCGGGTATTGCACGTTCTTAGTCCGTGCTTATTTTTTATTTTTTATTTTAATACGTCAAGTCTGGATCTTATCAGATGTTGCGTTTTCAAATTTGATCAAATCTTGATTAAAATATTATCACGTACACATGACCATGTGTACCATTGTGTATAAAACTGACAATAAAATATACTAGTCATTGTCACTGGTGTGTCAATTAACTTCAGACGTACAACGTAAGTATGCACAGTGTATCTAAATACTAAATAATTAGTTTGATTCTTATTGGTATTACAAGAATGTCTTAAACCCTACACACGGAAATCAGTCCAATCGATTTGACACGTTAGGAAATTTAGCAAATTACACTGACTGATAAGGAAAAAGAGGTTTTCATTCTAGGCAATTACTGGTGTACAATATTGGACAGGATGGAACAGGCTGCAGGAGAAGTGGAAGAGAATGTTTCGAGTATTCCACTTTTCCTTTGCCATTCTCTTTTGCCTTATAATCGCTAGTCTAGTAAACAGCTGGCTAGGCTTAGGGCGGGTTTACGCAACAACTCGCTTTTGTATTCTCGCAGCGAGAATTTAATCACAATGGCAAAGTTGTGGTTGCCATGGTAACAACGCTATCTGGATTAGCTAAATCCGACGTTGTTTGAGTAAATGCTTTGTCTTATAATCCGTGACAATATGATAAAGAATTCTTCCTGATGAAATTTACACAGTCCCTTCTGAACTCGCATTATTAAGTGTTTTCATTGCGAGTCGTCATAGCTAAAACCGCCGCCATGTTGGAATTTCAGACGATTTCTAGCTTCTAGCTGCGAGAAGCTAGAAATAATCTGAAATTCCAACATGGCGCCGGTTTTTAGGCCGGCCGCACACTGAGCGACTTGGCTGCGCGGCCAGGTTGCTGCAGCCAATGAAAATGATTAGTGCGTGGCTGGCCGCGCGACCAAGTCGCTCAGTGCGCGGGCGGCCTTAGCTCTGCAGGCTCGCAACGAAAACAGTCAATAATGTGAGTTGAGAACCAACTGGAAAAGGTGTTTCGTCAGGAGGAATTCTTAATCTTATTGCAACAGATTTTATAAGACCTTAAGCATTTAATCAAACGATGTCGGAGTTAACTAATCCAGGTTGCGATTAAATTCTAGCTGCGAGAATGCGACCTTACGCCGCACGATCTTGCCAACGGATCAACTGATTATAGTGGGAAAAACTGGGAAAACTTGTTGCTCATATGAACCTAATTATGAAAACCATATTTAACACTGGAATGATTTTAAAAAATAATAATAAAAAAAATCAAAATCTGAGAAACTGGTAATTATTATTATTTTTTCATTACGAATCCCAATGTTATATACATATTTTAATATATATAAACTTTTTCTGTAAAGAAAGAGTCAGTACGCAACCAGTAACGGAAATGATGGCTTAAGCTAATAAGACTTTACAAAAACATAAATGTGAAAAACTTAATGTCAATTTTGATTGGCTAAGTAATGACTAGGCATTCAATAAGTTGTTTTCCCTTTTGCACTATTAATTTAGTTTGTGTCACTGCAACTAAATTTTGTTATTTATCGGCCCTTTTAAGTTTGTGAACTTCAGGTTGTTGGAAGCATTAAAGGGGCGTTGCAATGATTTACAGTGGACTAGTAACTCCACCAGTGAGGTCGAAGCGGGAGCCCAACCACTCATCTTCATTCGAACCCCGTAGCGGTGTGGGGGGGGGGGGAAGGACAAGGGCACTTCCCTCCCCTTGCGACGCCCTCCGAATGAATATTCACAGAAATAAGCAGTTAAATACTAAACGTGAAGTACAGGATTGGGATCATCGCTTGTGGGGGTGAGCAAAGGAGATGAATATTTTCTAAAAAAAATTGTGAAAATTGCTAAAATTTGCTAAAAATCTAACACCGAAATTTAAGAGCAATTTATTACAAAGTTTAGGAGCAATTTACTACAACGTTCAAAACAATGGTATTGATAAATTAAACCGTTTTCAGAATTTAAAACACACAAATAAACACAACGCAAAACCAAAACACACAAGTTAATGCTTGGGTCTTGCCAAGATAGCGTACAAAAATAAAACGATAGGTCGAAGTGCAAAGAGTAGAAGAGTTCTAATCTTGACAAGAGCAAATAGTACTTACAGAATTTACCTACAGAAGATATCGTTTGATGCTGAAGAACGCAACCTTTTGAGTTCAAAGAAAACCGAAGATAAAAGTAAACACTTCATTCTTCATCTCAAAGTAAAACCACCTTAAGCCTTCTCTTGATGATACGACGGTTATTGACCAGCGTGAAGAAGAAACGTGAAAAGCGACATCGTGACGAAAGCGAGAGTCCTCCACGGCGCATTCGAAAGTTGACCATGACATGTTCGTTATGATGGCAGCAGCTTTTGTATGGCTGATACCGCGTGACCCCTTTTCCCCCATAGAAACACGGCGACGTTCGCCCTCGCTGGGTGACGCCAAGCACACGTCGTCCGTGAGGTGATGCCAAAGCACTGCAGGAGGTGTTCATGAGGCAATAAAGAATCTCTCTCACTCACTCTCTCTCTCTCCTCTCTTTCTCTCTCTCCTCTTTCTCTCCTCTCTCTCTTTTTCTCTCTCCTCTTTCTCTCCTCTCTCTCACTCTCCCTCTCTCTCTCACTCCTGATTTTCTCTCTCTCTCAC
>JAHWFP010142791.1:0-24368 GCA_023313725.1 Lithobius niger | reverse complement strand
GGCTTACACCCGTATTTTATACGCTTTAGCGTTTTTTAATACTAATATCCATTATTTTTTTCGTGTTTCAGCAAGAATAACACAGAAAAGAATACTGTAATCACCTTAAAGTAACTGTTGTAATAGAGCCTTTTTAATACACAATTTTAAGAGCTATAAATATTGAAAATCGGTTCTTTGGTTCTACTTCTACGTGAGGGTAAAATTTCCCTAAGAAGAACAACAACAATAATTGTAGTCACTTTAAAATAGCGTTCAAAAGGCCATAGGACCTATGTTTCAAGCTGTAAAACTTGAGCATCGGTTCGTTGGGTCGATTTTCAGGTGTAGTACAGCTGTTACGGGCCAGAATTTGGGCAAATTATTAACATCGAGCAAAAAGCCTCGAAATTTGGTACACAAGTTAATTCTTAGCTAATAAATCGAGCTAGCTATGGAATCTCTCAAGATACCCACTATGGCCCCTTTCTGTCCCCCTACCACACTCACCTGTACTAATATGAATTTTGGTACACCAATCACCCCTAGTAGTAGAAATTGAACCAGCCATGGGTCCCCATAAAAATACCACCAAAGCTTCCCCCAGCATCCCCCTCTCCTCCTGTGCACCCCATGAAGCATCACTGACCAACAATTTTTTCTGATCGTGCTACAACGTGAATTGGTACACATACACAAGTCATTCTTAGCAGTACAAATCGAACTAGAAATTGTTGATCAACAACCTCATGGAGAGGACACAGAGAAGTACTGGGGGTGGGTGTATCTCATGGTGTTCGATACGTAGTTCGATTTCCACTGCTACAATGTATGTTTTAAGTACGTTCAGCAAGAATTTGTTGGTCATCGAAGCTTTATGGGGTGCACAGGAGCGGGGGGATGCTGGAGGAGGCTTTGGTGGTATTTCATGGGGATCCATGACTGGTTCAATTCCTACTACTAGAAATTATTGGTGTACTAAAATGCAATCGTTCAGTACGATCAACAAGAATTTTTCGGTATCAACCTCATGGAGCGGGAATAGGGGGAAGCCCTGAGGGCCTTGGAGAATTTCGCAGAAGTTCCATAGCTAGTTTGATTTCTACTGCTAACAATGACTTCTTTACCCAATTTCATTCTTTTAGTACTAATTGCAAGAAATTGTTGATCAGGCCTCAAGGAGGGAGCACGGGGGGGGGGGGGGCGTTGTGGGAACTTGTAGATTATCTCGAGGGGGTTCCTTAGATAGTTCAACTTGTACTATATGAATGACTTGTGTACCACAATTCCAGCGTTTAGTGCGATCTGCAATTATTTGTTGGTCAAGCATCAGATAGGGGGAACAGGGAAGCGCTAGGGAGCCCCTTGGGATATTTCGTGGGAGTTCCATGCTTGGTTTGATTTGTAATGCTAAAAATGACTTGTGTGCTAAGTTTCATGCTTTTAGCTCGATCTGCAAGAATTTGTTGATCAAATCTCAGTGAGGGGGACACAGGAGGACGCAGAGGGCCGTTTGGGGGTTCCATGGCTTGTTCGACTTCTATTGCTAAGAATGACTTGTTATCAAATTTCAAGCTTTTAGCAAAAATTTCCGGGTCACACTTCAGTGAGGGAGCACAAGGGGGCGCTGGGGGCCCCTTTGGGGGTATTTCATGGGGGTTCCGTGGCTGACTAGATTTATGCTGCTAAGAATGACTTGTGCACCAATTTCATGTTATTAGCTTGAGCTTAATCTGTAAGAAGGCACGGGGAGGGGAGGTGCTGGGGAGGTGGGAAGGCGCTGAAGGCACTTGGGGGTATTTCATAGGGGTCCATGGCTGGTTCGATTTTTACTGTTAAGAAAGACTTGTGTACCAAATTTCATGTTTTTAGCTCGATTTGCAAGAATTTGTTACTCCACTTAATGATTTCAGCCCAATACTCTGCAATATTAATTGTTCTGCCGAAAAGAATACTGCGTCCACATCAAAATCGTGCTCAAAGGGCCCTGGTCGGTGTTAATACCTACTTTTTATGCTATACAAATTGAAAATCGGTTCATTGGTTCGATCTCTATGTGACAGCAAAAGTTCTATACCATTTGGCTTTCCGTGTGAAGAATATTGTAGTTAAATTAATATAGCTTGCGAAAGGCCCTAGGCCGTGTCCATGCCTCCGTTTTAAGCTATAGAACTTGAAAATCGGTTCAATGGTTCGATCTCCAGGTGTGGACAAAGAATCGAAAGAACAACGTTAATAATTTCTGCCCAGTGCTCTTCAATAATAATTGCTCTGCCGACGAAAATACTGCAGTCACATCAAAACCGTATTCGAAAGGCCCTGGTCGGTGTTAATACCTACATTTTATGCTGCAGAAATTGAAAATCGGTTCATCGGTTCGATCTCTAGGTGAGAGCAAAGTGTATAGCTCATTTGGCTTTCCGTGGCAAGGATATTGTAGTTACGTTAAAATAGCCTGCGAAATGCTATAGGCCTTGTTCATACCTACATTTTAAGCTGTAGAACTTGAAAATCGGTTCAGTGGTTTGCTCTCCAGGTGAGGGCAAAGAGTCCCAACAACAAAAAGAAGAACAAGATCAGGAATAAGAACAAGAACAACAACAACAACAATAACAAGAAATGGCCATGCTGTGGTCGCCGAACGAGTTGATTGTTGTCATTAAAATTTGTAATGCGGTGAAATAGTTACCACACGATCCCAAATACCAAATTTCGTTGGTCTATGGCAATTCTGGGCGAAACTATAGGAGTTCACAGTTTGACGTTTAACATGGAAGTTCATGCTGAGGCTTACATAAGGTTTGATTAACCGAGAACAGATGATTGTTGAATTGATTGCCTGATCGTTTTTACGTTGATGTTGTGTTATTTCACTTGTTGCTTGTGTTTGTTTTTAGGTAGCACGAACCCAAACTGAGTTATCTGCCCTACGATATCCCGCTTGTTGTTGTTTTCAAGGAGTACGAACCCAAACTGGAGACATTTCGCTTGTGTTGCGTGAAACAATAATGAAACAGCAACAATACAATAACAATGAACTAGCACGTATCTTGATGCTGCTTATGTATGTTGGGTCTTCCAAATGAAAGGCTTGCAATGCGCCAAATGTTCCGTGGTATAGCTGATCCACCCAAAACCAAAACTGGTGAGAGAACCTGCCAAATTTACAAAAAGGGTCGGCCTTTCAAAGTAGTGATATCATTCAAGCAGGGAAAGGTCGCCAAGGTTAATCCTATTAGCCAAGTTAATCGCACCTACTAATAGTTCGAAGGTTAAATGAAAACTAGCGGTAGCAATCTTCAAGGTTTCATTTAACGTCGAAAGTATTATTCGCATAAAGCGCTCACTGGTGTTGATGCAACACATGCTGAAAGAACACACAGGCAAATGTTCGCCACCACTTGTAGTGATTTCTCATGACGCCGAACCCCGCTCAGAAACGGCAGGGAGTAGTCCATCACTGACCGGACGAACGTCCTGTACGCCGCAAGGAGTGCACCCCTCACAACTCCTCTGCACGCCAATTGACGCAGAATCGCCGTTCTTGCAAGGACCTTATTTCGGATCCTGCTGAAATGCTGGTCCCAGGTGAGCCTAGAATCCAGGACTACTCCTAGATACTTAACACTCCCTGTCGGGCTGACTACTTGTCCACCAACTACGAGACTGATAGGTGGCTGACAAATATTCGTGGTGCGAGAGAAAACAACCATCTCAGTCTTCGCAGGAGCTAACAAGAGCCCTCGCTCATGCAGAAGGCTAGCTACTCTATCCAAAACTGCTTGTGCCTCATGGGCCAGTACTGCAACATCACGCCCAACAAACCACACCGCAACATCCTCCGCATAGCAGACAATGTTAGAGTGAGCACCAATCTCCAACAGGACACCATTAATAGCAACCGCAAACAACGTAGGGGTAAGGCAACTCCCTTGCGGGAAGCCCCTGGTTGTAGAGTCCGTAGCAGACCAATAACTTCCAACACGTGTGGCAAACTCACGCTTGCCCACAAGGGTGACAATGAGTCTTATTAGACAATTGCTGACACCCATCCTTTGTAGCGAAGCCTCAACCCAGTGAATGGAAACTGTGTCGTAGGCTGCTTTTATGCCTAAAAAGACAGCCAACACTACATTGCCATGCAGCCACGCTTCCCTAATACTGGAGAATAGGAAGAGGACCGCGTCCTGGGCGCTCCGATTCGGCCTATATCCGAACTGAACGCCAGACAAGCAGCTGTAGTACTCCAGATGCCATTCTAAGCGCCGAAGTATCATACGCTCCAAAACCTTCTGGACACAGGACAATAATGCAATAGGCCGGTAGTTCACCAGGTCAGTCCGGGCACTGCCTTGCTTATGTACTGGAATTAGCACAGTAAACATCCATGATGGAGGAATGTCTGCTCCCTTCAGGAGATCACAGAAGAGAGGAAGCACACTCGTGGTCACTGCTTCCAAATTTTTCTTCATGTCTACATAACTAACTCTATCCACGCCAACTGCACGAGAATTCTTACACTTCGTTAACGCCGTTTGAAATTCTACCTGAATCCACGGCAGATCTCCCACATGTGACATAACCAAGGAAGACGCTGCCGGTTGCATAGTTCCACTAGACAGAGCGTAGACACTCGCAAAACGTCGGTTGAATGCCTCCGCCATTTCCTCTCCACGAAGGACCCCCCTCTCCATTCCCTGTGGACCATAGACCCAAGAAATTGCCGTCTTCGCAGCGCCAGGGCTTAACAGACGCCAGGCGAGCGTGAGCAAGCGAGCTCTGCCAATGCGCGCACAGAGCCTGTCCCCATTCTTTTCTCTTTTCTCTTTTCTCATTCCTAATGATGTACCGGCTCTCTTCAACAATACCTCTATACGCCCACTATGTGCATCACATGGAGACCTCTTCCACTTTCGGTAGGCCCGCCGCCGATCTCTCACCGCGACAGTGCATCCATGCGTCCACCACATTGGCTGCGCACTTTCTCGCTTTTGCACACGCGTTCTGATACACCCATGGGCGAACTGCTTTACCCATTGCGAAAAAATCCCATTGCACAGGAACGGCCGTTTGCGCTCTCCTGAATTCACTTGGGCTACTAAATGAACCTCTCGCGACCGCAGGATTACAGGAAGATAATCGCTGCCGCGTAAATCATCTGACACTTGGCAAGCAAACTGCCCTGCAATGCTTGGAGAGCAATCAAAAAAGTCTATAACAGATTCCTGCACTTTACGGCGCTGCCAGCGCACGAAGGTTGGCGAACCATCGTGGAGAATTTGTCAGCCGACAGCCTGCACAGCCTCAGCGAGTCTGCGCCCTCTAGTATCAACATGCAGCGAGCCCCATCATAGTGATGACTATTAAAGTCACCACCGATAATGACTGGGGTCGGGAACTGTCGCAGCCATGCAGTCCATTCAGGAGCCGTCTGGCTACCTAGTGCATGCAGAATAACCACAGAGATACAACGACTACCCATCCAAACTTTCAGCGCAACAGCATCAACACCAGGAAGCTCAAAACTAACCTTCAGGGGGAGATACGGAACTGTCCACTTAATAAACACACCGACCTTGCGACCGGAGTGGTTGAAATCAGTTTTCCACTTTGCTGCATCCAAGCCCCACAAATCAACAACCTCTTGCACCCCTAGAATAGTAGTATAATTTAGCAGATGCTCTAAATCGTTCAGCTTGCCCTGTAATCCTCGTATATTCCACGTTAGTATGTTATGGCGAGCGAATTGAACTGTTAGGTTAGGTTAGACTGTGATCCCCCTCACCCACACTGGGCCCCCTTTCATCACTCACCTGCGTGCTACTAATACTCATTGTGACATCATCCACAACTACACTACTGCTTTGTGAAACTGCGTCCTCACATTGTCGCTGCACATTAGCAGTTATAACTGATTCACAGCTGCCAACACTTTCTGGTACACTGGCCTTCAAGACAACTTCCGATCCTGCTGCTACGCCGTGCACCTTCACTACCTGATCTTCTCTTAATTCTGACTCTTCACTCTCCATTGCGATGACTTGCGATGAAGGATCAGCACACGCCGTCACTGAAGGTTGCGTTGGGGACACCGCTTTTTTCCGCTTCTGACCACCCCGTTTCCGTTTGGCTGGTGTGGTGATCCACGGTCTGTCACTTTCTTGGCCCTCACGATTCACACGACCAACTACTGGATCACGGTGCTCTCGTTGGAGACCAGAAAAAACCGAATTTTCCCCAAATCCGGAGTTGCTTGAGCGCTGTTCATTGGCGACCGCCTAACAGGGGGCACTGGTACTGAGGGCACTGAGCTCCAGGCTCCCTTTACGGTGCTGCACAGGAAGTTCCTGCTGTTGGCACTGGGTTGATTCACGGGTGGCCGGGGGTCTCTCATGCGCCCTCAAGTCAGCAAGTCGCTTGGCCTCTTGCAGGTGCGGGCACGCGTACAACTGACGCGGATCTCGCCAAACGCCACAGGCTTCACACGCAATGGCGATACACGCTTGGCGAAAGTGCCCACGGGCCGAGCAACGTAAGCACTTAGGGGGTCGGTCCTCTGCAATGACCAGCGTCTGGATTCCTTTTATTATAGCAATGTCAGGCACATCATCAATTGAGAAGCCCTCACGAAGCCGCAGTGTTACCTGGCGCACGGCCGTTTCACATATTGCCTGGCCCTTGACGTACAGTTTCTCATACGAGTGTGTTTCAAGTATTGCAATTTTGGCAAAACCTGCTGCAATCTCTTGAGGAGTTATGCCGACGGGCAGCCAGTGCAGACGAGCCTGAACTGTCTGCTCGTGCAGGTCAAACATCTCAACTGGGTGGCCGTTGATAACAATAGAAGACTTTAGGAGCTTCATCTTTGCTACTCGCGTGCTCAACGCGATCTCAAAAGTGTGGGGACCTTGCAGAGAATTGATGAGCGTGATTTCCCCACGCCCTACTACCTGCTCAACTGCGAAATAAACTTGCATTGCAGAATAAGGCCTGCCACTCTGATGACAGATCATTACCACCGATTTTGGCATTTGGACATTTGCAAGACTCAGACTCACTCTCGCTCCACCCACTTCCTGCAGTGTCCGCTACTGCTTCGCTGAATGACTTCGAGACTGTTTTCACCGCCGACACTCTCCCCTTTTCCTTGTCTTTTTCATTGTCCGTAGCTGATACTTGCACACTGCCTTTGTCTCTCCTTGCCTCTCCGCCATCTTGGATGTTTGGCCTAGCCCTAACTTCAGTAGTTACACCAAATCGTCGGACTCTCACCTCTGAAAAGCCTTTCTTTTCAGCGACACGCATTACCTGTTCGAAGGTATCATCTGAGACCAGCCCAAAGTTCATCTCACTATCCTGTATTACTTTCGCTCGTAGTAACTCTCTCAGTAAAACCTCCACATCCACGTCGCTCTCCATTGCAACAACAATGAATTCTGACAATTAGGTACTGAAACGATAAGCGTGTAATACTTAAGCATGTTATAATTTACTGTTGGATGACAATACAAATAATGGTTACAACAATAATTTTGCACTTACGAGCCACTTCAGGACCACGTGCTTCTAGTTACATCCCCCATTTTAGAAAACGGCACTTCCCCATATGACGCTTTACCTGTCTGCCAAAATTTAGATCTGACAACTTTCCCTAATCAGCTGTAGACGTGTCGTTATACCCTATGAGAATTAATATGGGAGCCTGCGGACTAGTTACTAGTTACTAGTCACCAGTAACACAAATCAACGTTATTGAGGACACTTTCTCTCCATGAAGGACACGTTCCCATATTTTCGTGTTAAGTTGTTCTTTGTTACTGGACCCAAGAAACCTGATTCAAACGATTTGCAAAGATTTCTACCGCATGGGGAACTTACACCAGTATGCTGAAATCACGTATAAGTTGGTTTCAGTTAAAAGACACAGTCTGCTAGTGAGCCGCCATCTGACAACAATTGCACTGTAACAATTACGCTTTAACAATTAAGCTCCAACAACAATAAAACGTCTACTTGGCGGCGACACAGTAGCGTGTGTCTAGATGAGTGGAAACTCAGCTCGTTTTTGATAGGCGAGACGTTCAATGGCTGAAACTAGGCGGGTTTTTTGTTTACAACTTATTGTTTTGGGTTTAGATATCACTACTTTTGGTTGTTGCGCCTAACGTTACTTTTTTTGTTCCCTACCATGTTACATTCTTTATTGTAACCGTGCTGAAGTATACCGATTCTCAGTTGATGAGTTTAACTTTTTTTAAACAAGAGTTGAGTCAATTTTTTTCTAGCAGTCGTAGAAAACTGACGAAAGTATTCTTCGAAATACTCACGAGAAATTAATCCATTAGCTTACAAATGAATACACGTTCGTATGATGTATGGAGTATGCACAGTACCTATTAACTATCGCTTTGCATTCCCTTATTTCACGAGAAGAACCTGCTGGTTTCACTTCCAGGATTCAGGCTGGTTGACAGTCATGACACTGCGAAAAATTTCTCCAAAGTAGCGCCAGGAGATGTCGAGTCCCTGGCAAGGACGAGGCCTAATAAATCGTAAAGCGTGGAAGGATTGCAAGATAGTAACAAGCTACAAACAACGACGTTTTCGAAGTGTGCACCTGACGTCATCAGGTTTCTTAACAATTTACAATTTCGTTGTAAAATAACCAAGTCATGCAGTCCACAGATGGCATCAAAAACCACACATAAATTAAAGATTATTAAAAAAAAAACATAAACCTCACCGACCCTCACGCAAAAGTGGCCAATCTGGAGGCGGAAAAGTGAAACCCGTTCTTTCCCTCCGAACCAAAGAGGAAATCCCAAATTTTGGTAAAAAGTGTAATCACATGTTTGACCATAGCATCATCTGCTCTGTCATTGTTGCAAGTTATCAGCGAAAATCCACTAAGAAATGTTTTTCACACATTCAGTCAGGGGTATGGCACCAATTCTCCGTTCATTAGGCATTCCGTATGTTTCTTTTCCACAGAGCGTTTCAGCCAAAGATGAGTATGGAGCAAAATCAACGTCAATATGACATTTTCTATATTACGCCACTGCAGAGGCGGACTGGCAAGGTCGGGAGGTCGGGAATTCCCGACTGGCCTCTCGCCCTAGTGGCCTCTCATGCGGAAATAAATAATTTAAAAAAGAAATGCAGCGTATTGTTTATAATATTTTTTTTAACACACGGTTGCTCTTTATTTATTCTTGCTAAGTTACACACCTTTCGGCTGTATTTACTAAATTAACTTCTCAGTGCAAGCAACGTTGGTTGTGTAAAAGACGTTTTTGTCCTCCAAGTACGACTCCGAAATTTTCGAGTTTCAACCACAGAAGGCCGCAGTTTACTATAGGTGCGGTTTCTCGCGTCATCACGATTAATGACTGAATGAAAGAGCAGCTGCGCCTGTGTATTGCACGGAAGACGCTCTTCATGAAGTTACAAAATGTATATATACGCATTCTGTGTGGTCCCGAGTAATTTCATTAACTGACAGGGCAATAACACACGGATCCATCGGTTACTATTAGCCATGGAAGTTATAAAAGAAAGAGAAAGTGAAGTTGACGTTTCTTCTGTCACGAAAATGAGCGAACCGATGAGAAATCTTCTATTTGCTTTAAACGACGAAAACCATCAAAATCGGTTATAAATAACGAAAGTTAGGAGAGTTGGAAGGCCATCTCGGTTAGAAACAATTTGGTTAAAGTCCGTTCTGCGCCCGGTCAAGAGAACCTGGATTTCAGTGGCGTAACTACAATGAGGCAGAGGAGGCAGCCGCCTCCGGGCCCACCAACTTCACTGGCCCCAATTTAAAATTTGTTTGTAACCGCGAAATATCAGAAGTAAGTTATTGTTATAGTTTCGTGAAAAAAAGTTGTCTTGTGTTGCAAAAACTGCTTTATTTTTGTCTGACGGGGCCGCCCCCCCACTCCACTGGGCTGTCGCCTTATGTGGCCAAAAAATGCATTTTTTTATGAAGAGGAGGGGGACGGTCCATAAAAAATTGCACTTTTTTTTATGGGCTCTCACCGTGCGTTTCAAAAACAACATTTTTTATGAAGGAGGCGGCCTCTACTGGGCTATTGCCTTGCGTGGCAAAACTGCATTTCTATTTTTAATGAAAGGGTCCCTTCACTGGGTTCACCTCGTGTGGCAATAACTTAATTTTATTAAGAAGGGGCCCCCCCCCGGGCCTCCACTGCACTACCGCCTCCGGGCCCCAATTTTGAAGTTACGCCTCTGCTGGATTTCGGTGGTAAAACTAAATCTTCTGCAGCTAGCTATATGACTGACACTTAGACTATCTAAGCTTAGGAAGGTAAGACCTGAAGTTTTCCAATTCCTTATTTTTGTAAGTTGCAGTGCAAGCCCATTGAGAATGATCTGTATCGGATTATCGTTATGTGTGTATCCCTTCCCACAATTAGGTAAAATGAGAAATAAAGCATCTCAGCAAAAATACCGTTAGTCACATGACCGAATTCTAACAAATACTAAATACTAAATACTAAATACTAAAGTTCGTGTCCTTAACTAGGCTTATAGGTCTTATTTCCTTGCTTTAAAATGCGGAACCCAAGGGAATCTGGCCCCCTCCATGTTGACTCGCAAAAATTTTCGAAATTGTTCGGAAAAGTGTAGCTAAACTAAGACAAAAATTAACCCCCAAAAATGGAAATAATACTCGACGAATTTCCCCCCCCCCCCCCAACTTTGTTCTGGTTCCACCCTTTAGTATTTGCATCAAATACTGATAGTGAAAAGCCCCCACCCCACGAAACACCAAAATATGCTACCTGTGATAACACATAACACTGAACCAAAACTAGGACCTATTAATCACTAGGGTTGAATCACTTGTGATCCAACATTCTTCTAGAGCTACCAAAAAAAATTTAGGTCATAGGAAGGGAATTTAAAAAAAAAAGGTGTTCCCCTACTGTTCATTTAATGTCTTTTATTTTTGTGGCACCCTAAGCAATGTCTAATACGTGTCATTTGAAACCAGAAAAGACCGTAGAATACCTAAAAAAATCCGTCAGCTTCCGGGGCTCCACCCTGAACCCTGCTGGGGGAGCTCGCAGCGCTCCCCCAGACCCCCTAGCTGGAGGGTGATTACACAAATTTTACCTGTCTACTCCCACCCCCAGCCAAGTACACTTCATAACGTCCCTGGCTTTGCCCTAATAATTTGAAAAAAAAAAGTGGCCTCTGGCCGTCACCTTCCGACTGGCCTCCTGAGCCGCCAGTCCGCCTTTGTACGCCAGTCCCAGTTTTATGGGCACGGTTTTGATGTTAATTGCACAACAAGCTCTTGTTTTGCTGACGCTCTTTCAGGAAGAAGCGCACAGAATCTGACTTCTACGACTGCAGTCACAAGACTATGGAATTACATTTATCATCTGTATTTGTTTACCTGTACTATACACGACCTATGGAAATCGATACTGGAAATGGTGAGGCAATATTTAACCCTACAACGAAGCAGCGCCCATAAACCTATATGTTCGTGACTTCGATTGTAGCCTGCAGGCATGACAATACGTATGCATTGCGCGCCAATTTCCGTTTGAAAATACCCCTATTCGTCCGTCTGACGACGCCTTAAGATGTCTATCAGTGATTAAAATGCACAGCGACGTAGCACTTCACACAGAAAGATTACTAGAGGCGCACACGACCTATGGCAACCCACTGAATCTGAACAGAATAAATCCAAAAATAAGTCTGATTAACGAGGACATTGCTCTGTAGCACTTATTTCTATGCGAAGTGTATAACTTATGTTATTCGACTTTTATTCCACTCCTTTCCTTTTTCATTGTGTAAAATATGCGGAAACGGTATGAATAAAAAACTAAGCCAGTAGCATAGGCGACCGTCAACACAGCTTATACTATTTCAAAGGTCAAAGGCTTTTAGCGAGCGTTAACCGCACCCGGTCAACACAATAGAATCTATACCTTCAACAGAGATAAAAATGTATGAAGGTAAAAGTTAAAACACCTCACATAGCAGTATTCATGTTGCACTAAGTTGACTTTTGTTAGCCTGTATGCTGACCAGGAACGAGTGTGCAGCTTGTGGGTGGCATGTGGAATGGCCCACAAGCCACCCACAAGCTGCACGCTCGTTCCTTGTCTGCGCGCAGGGCAATAAAGCTAACTTGGTGAAAACAGGAATAGTGTCATGTATGGTGTCTTAACTTCTATCTTTTTCCATGTTTATCTCTGAAAAGCATCACTCCTATTATCGTGTTGATACCGAAATATAAGCGTTGTTGACTGTCGCCTGAGCTACTGGCTTAGTGTTTTATTCTTTCCAATCCTATTGTTTGAGGAGCTGGAAATTATTGGGTCGGCGAGTTGATAGGCTAGGTAAGCAGCTAAATGGCAGGGTTAACCGTTTTGTACGTGCTTATTTGTTGGCGACAAAGTTGACAGCAGTTACGGTGAACACGTGGTGCAGCGCTGCCTGACAACGCTAACTTGTTCGTTCATTCTTTCTTTCTCCGCCTTTTCTGTTTTACCTTGTTACCTGTGCTTGCAGTTGACAAGTAATTTAAGTGTCCCAGCTGTTTTCAGTCTATAGTTTCGCTTTAGCGAGTTTCAATCGATCAAGTTAGCAGCGTGCGAATGTGGTAATAAACCATATTTTGAGGAAATGAACCATTATGCGAACGATTTAGTTCCTAAACAATGGGTTGATTTTATCAGTTTATCGGTTGCCAGGATATCGCCCCTTTTTTCTTTATATGTACAACAAACTACGAAAATAGCTTTTTGTTTTTGAAAACACTTTGCTATAATCATTGGTTCAAGAGAAACGCCAGGTAATAGTGCTCAATAGTGCTCAATAGTGAAAAGTTCAAAATGAAAACCGTCTTTGCCATGAACGCTAGGAACTGTTTTTTCATTGGTGTATTATTCTTTGTTGATGACTGCCAAAAACTCTCTTCAAACAGGTGAGTTGATGAGGTCCCATAATTGAATTTTTGTGGCCACATTGTTGCGTGAATTAGAGAGATTTCTGCAGTGGTTACCCTGGCTTTGCAAGAGATAGGTAATAAAACGGGCAGTTAACAGATTGGCGGTTTGAAACATTTTTATTTTTTAATCCTTTTGAAATCCTTGTTAAAAGTATTACATTTCCTCTTTACCTGCCCTTAACAATTGTCGTATACACAGAATTAGCTATCTTCTCTGGTTGAGTCCCACAAAATGTGCTGTTTATTGTTGTTACTTACAAACGATAGAATGTCTTTGTCTTCTTTGCTGGTACGTTGCGTTTTGCATGGATGTATTTTGTTAACCCATCGTGTTGTTCTAGGGAGGATAAAAAAAAATGCTTTTTGTTTTTTAAATTTCAAATCGTAATAGTGTGAGAAAGTTGATCTTCGACCTCCTGATCATTATCTCAAAAGAAAAAAATTTTTAATTTTTATTTTACAGGTTTCAACTTGGGCCTATAGTTTAACACTAGAGGAAGCCCGTGCTACGCATGGGGCCGGTCATAAATTAAATTTACAGACTGTCTTCCCGGCTACCCTCCCCCCGGTCTCGTCAACCTTGGACACTGGCTTAGAAACGCTGATTCCCCACTCCCACTCTCTACTCCCCTTTCCCCACTCCCAACTCCCATTTTCATCCACCCAACGTTAACCTTTTATCACATATTACCCATCAGACGTCATGCCCCGTTATGCGTCGTGTCCCGTTTGCCTGGAGCTGAGGTGTGAACGCCCTCATCTGCGAATTAAATAACCCATAGCATCGTTTCCAGCTGCCAATTTCACAATGATTTATTCAGAACCCTGGCCCACAACCGCACGCTCTATCTACACAACACAGCACTTCATGGCCACCACACAATGTCACCACATCAACGCACTGCACCTCCTTCCGGGAATCCACTCAATAGCACAACAGTCTGCAGCACCACCGCAGCGCTCCCTACGAACTCCCGCAGCACTCCCTACCGTGCACAAGACACGGTCACTGCCAGTGGACTACTGCAGCATAATCACCACTCCGCTGTGCACAAACACACCGTGCACCAAGTACCCAGGCCCACCTTTTCTCCCCCATGTAGGGAGAGTTCCAGTGGACCACATTCATCACACCATGACGACGCCAGCAGACACCACCAGACAACGACAATGCCTTCCGCGCACCAGCACACTGACCCACCTTCTCTCCCCCATTTAGGGAGAGTTCCAGTGGACCACATTCTTCATGCCACAATGATGCCAGCAGACACCACCAGACAAATAGACACAGCACAGGAGAAGCCGGATGAAGGTAGGTTGGGGCCAGCAACCGGCACGCACACTACTCTACTTGTATTACACAGAAACATGCGACGCCCAACAGAACACCACCACCGCCCGCAACTTAACAACTGGACACTTGCCTACAAACATGGAAAGCACCTCCGGGAGCGTTGACAGACCGTGCAGCCAAGACACCAGACGCGTTCGCGCCGCCGCATATTTAACACAATGTAACAACACATGTTCCGGGGACTCCTCAACAAGGCATGCCGAACATAACGGGGAACCCACCCAACCGAAATGAAATTGGTGAGCACGCAACAAAGAGTGTCCTACACGCAGCCTAGAAGCAATTTACGCATCCTGGTAACACAGTTTGTCTAAACCCGAGCTTGTAGCACAGACTGGGTGTAGCCCATAGAAAGCCTTTGCAGCCCGAGAGGCATCCCAGTCCCTTTGCCACTCGGCCACTGCCCAGAGCCTCACAGCAACCCGACACATACGCACAGATAACTGCGGAGTAACCTCCGCACCATTCCTCTGCGCTGCCTCTCGCGCAATCCCATCTGCTTGGACATTCCCATGTTCCCACTATGCCCTCTGATCCACTGCAGTCCAACCAGGCCAGTGCGGGATGCCATCCAAATTTTCCACAAGATCGTGTAAATAACTGCATCCGCAACATCCAGGGTTTCACAAGCACCACACAGCAGCTTAAGACACGAGAGCGAGTCCGTGTACACTGTGAATAGATGGAAGAGCCAGATCCAGTGCTACATCCAAAGCAATTGAGATCGCTAGCAGCTAGCACAGTGTGCTGGAGGTGACTGCAGAAACGAACCGCTTCACCTCCAATTTCAGTAATGGAATAACCACCCCGATCCCACCCAGCCGCTCTGCTGGCCGGTAGGAGGCATCACAGAAAACAGCACACTCAGTGCCAACACACCAAAACACGCTTTGCAAACCCGGGCACCACACCCATGGGCTGTGCGGGTTGGCACAGGCAACAGTGGCGGGGACATCCATCACTTGACGTAGCAGAGTGACCCCAGCACCCGCCTCACCCAACAGCCGCCTTGCCCTCTCAGTCAGGTGATCATAATCTGTTAAAATATTACCCACAGGGTCCTGCATGTCCACGACTTAAATTGCGGAGACACAAAACCACCAGCAGCTCTTTAGCTCTGAACTCCACAGGTGGCTCATTGCACTCCACCCACAACGCTTGGACTGGAGTGGAGGCTAAGCACCCAGACACCAGTCGGAGGCACACATTTACCGTAACCTGCAATGTCGCAAGGTGTCGCCGTGCACCCACCAAGAACGGCAAGTGGTAGTCCATAGTTGAACGCACATACGACCGATAAAGTGCCAGCAGGGAACCCCTAGTGATGTGTTTACCCACACACAATGCCTTTAGCACGGCAACACGTGACTGCAACTTCATGTTGAGCCGCTGCACATGCTGTGACCAGTCCAATGTTGAGTCGAGTACCACTACAAGATACTTCACACTTGCAGACGAGCCAACAGACTGGCCCCCCACACGTACCCGAACCCTGCCCGGCTGGATCTTCACATACCGTGAGAAAACCACCACTTCCGTCTTGGCCGGCACCAGAAATAGGCCTCGATCCCCAAGGAGACCACCAATTGTGGTCAACGCCTCCTCAGCACAATGCACCATGAGGTCAAGGTCCTCACCCACAAACCACACCGCCACATCATCGGCGTAGCAAACCACCTTAGCAGTAGCACTGATTTCCACAAGCACCTCATTCATAGCAATCGCAAAAAGCGTCGGACTAAGGCAGCTCCCTTGGGGGAGCCTTCTTTCCATGCTTGCCTCAGTGGACCACGGACCACCCACCCGTGTCACAAAGGAGCGAGTGCCCAGCAGCGCAATGAGGTGTTAACTAACTTTACACCCACGCCCATTTTAACCAGCGAGGCCTTGACCCAGGCTATGGACACAGTGTCGTAGGCTGCCTTGATGTCCAAGAATACAGCCAAGACAATCTTGCAATGTGCCCATGCCTCACGGATGCTGGACAAAAGAAACATCACAGCATCCTGCGCGCTGCGATTGGGACGATACCCAAACTGCACCCGCGCAAGACAGTCATGATATTCCAGATGCCAGCTCAGTCGTCTGATGATCATGCATTCGTACACTTTCCGAATGCACGACAGCAAAGCTATCAGCCTGTAGTTCATGAGTTCCGAACGATTGCTCCCAGCCTTGTGCAAGGGAACCAGCACCGTGAACATCCACGATGGGGGCACTGGAGCACCATCCAGAAGCCGCTGGCATAGCACTACTAAATCCTGTAGCACATCCCTCGTCTGCCGGCGGAGGTCACCATAACCAACACCATCAATCCCAGTGGCACTTCTGCTCTTACACTTGGCAAGCGCCGCAGAAAATTCAGAATAGTCCAACTCCACCTCACTAACACACGACGGAGCAGCTGGTGCCCCTACCGGAGGCGCAAGACCTCCTGAAAGACTATACACACTGGCAAAACGTGCAGTGAACGCGTTTGCCATAGCGGGACCACGCAGGATTTCGCGGCTACCCATGCTGGCTGCCATGCTGTAGACCCAACTCAGTGTCGTTTTCGCATTACAATAATTAATGGCCTTCCACGCCTGCGACAACGAGTGAGACTGTGAGACTTGTTCGCAAATGCGCTTGCCATATGCCTCCTTCTCACAGCAAAAAATATGGCGGGACTCCTCTGACGTGCCTCTGTAGACAAGCTACGTCTCATCACACGGGTTACGCTTCCATTTGCGGTACGCCACGCACCTGTCCCTTACAGCAACCATGCGTAAACGTGTCACCATGAGTGACGGCTCCGCTGCTCGGAAGTAGGCCTATGCGCCCTCCCCGTCGTGTGGGCCGCTACCCACTCCCCAAAAATGCCATTGCCCAGCACAGGCCGAGCACGCTGTTTATGGGCTGCCCGGTGCGGAGAGGTTCGAGCAGAATACATTCTACGAGGGCACAAGGCCACAGGGAAGTGGTCACTACCACGCAGGTCATCTGATACTTCAAATGCGTATCGCGCTGCAATGTCACGCGAACACACACAAAAATACACAACGGACTCCTGTATCCTGTCACGCTGCCACCGCACAAACGTGGGTGTCCCATCTTGCATCACTTGCAACCCTGGTTTGTGATGACTTCAGACAATCGGCGCCCCCTGGTGTCAATCTGTAGTGAACCCCAGTCAAAATGATGGCTGTTAAAGTCTCCCCCCACAATGACTGGCAACAAAAACTGGGCAAACCACCGTGACCAGTCCTGGACTGACGGGGCGCCCGTGACATGCACAAACGCGACCGTTACCCAATGACACACTCCGTAATGGCCACAACACAATAAGGCACTGACCACTTCAAAAAGACTCCGACCTTGTTACCAGAAAAGACAAAATCCGCCTTCCAGACTGCCGCAAAACCCTGCATATTGTTGGCTTCTTGAATGCCCAAGACGTCAACATGTTGCAGCAGCAACTCAATTTCTTCCAACCTACGCAGAACGCCACGCGCATTCCACGATGCTATCGTCCCCACTGACGCAGTGAATTTATGTTAGGGGCCTCTCTCCTCCCACTTCACATGACCCCCCGCCCTCATCCAACTCACCACTGCACACTATTACTTGACTGTCCATCACTTGCGACGCTGGGGTCCTATACGAAAGTGAGGCCTCACCTAGAACCCTGGCGTGCACATCCATCTCTGGCACACTTTCCTGCATCATCGGCACGTCATCTTGTGCCTCTTGTGCATCTTGCATCATAACCACACCTTCTTCCATCCCCTCATCCACTTTTCCGCACCTTTCTTGCTGGTCAGCAACATCCGATGCAGTGCTGGACACCGTTGCCGCAATTTTCCTCTTGGAACCCCCTTTCTTCCTCTTCGGAGGTCGCGTTATCCACGGTCCATCACCATCATCCTCTTGCTGCACTTGCTGCTTTGGGCGCCCAACTTCTCCTTTTCCACAATCATTCTGTAATTTCTGCAGATCCCGGGTGGCCAAATCCGCACTCCTGCAGGCTGCCGTCAAACAAGGCGCATTGGTGCTTAAGGCACTGAGCTCCGGGCTCTTCTCAAGTTGCTGACGAGCGTGTTGCTTTGGCTGCCACTGTGGCTTCGGTGGCTGTTGCGGCAACGGTTGCTGTTGCTGTTGCGGATACGATTTGCTGCGCTACGTCGCGCCCAGCGGCTCCTGACGACCTCCTCCCTCCTGCTCGGTCGCTCGCAGGGGGGGGGGGGGGGAGATGAGGCTTAATGGCGCGTCGACAGCTTGGTCATTAGCGCCAACTTCAGTCGCTCGAAGCTGTTCACATGGCTGGCATGGATCCCGCCAGACACGACATGGCACGCACGCCACGGCGACGCAGGCACGACGATAGTGCCCACGTCCGCAGCAGCGCAGACATTTCGGCGCGCGATCCTCCACTAAAACCAGCGTTTGAGTCCCCCTAATGACCACCACGTCGGGGACGTCTTCGATAGTGACGCCTTCTCGTAAGCGCAGGGTCACATGTTGCACTGTTGTTTCGCATACTACCTTTCCACGCACCTGCAGTCGCTCGAAGACATGTCGCTCCAGCGTGGCGATATGCCCAAATCCTGCTGCCACCTCCTGGGGCGTGATGCCTCGTGGCAACCAGTGCAACCGCGACTGAACAGTCTGCTCGTGTATGTCGTGCACCTCCACCAGATGGCCATTGATCACAAATCTAGCACGTAACAGTTTTTGCTTCGCTGCTTGCGTTCGTAGCTCCACCTCAAACACATGTCCAACCCTGAGACTGCCCACTGCCGCAACTTCATCTGCGCCCACCACATCTTCTACAGCTAGGTAAACCTGGGTTGTAGGGTACGGTTTCCCCGCCTGCGCACAAACCAGTACAACAGAACGAGGCATACGAGCATTTGCTAAGCCGTCGCCATACAGCCTCTGCAGCGCTTGCAAGCCCCATTCCCCGTCACTGCAGTGCTGAACAATTTCACTGCATGTACCGCTGCCTCTCTGTCTGCAGCCTGGCTCTTGGGCGGAACCGCCATCACAGGCAACTGCACTGAACCGCCATCTTGCTTTCCAGCCCCAACTTGCTTTCCAGTCCCAATCTCCGTACTCACACCATAGTCCCGTACACGCCTTTCACTAATCCCTCTCTTCTGGGCTTCTCTCATGACAAGCAAGAACGTGTCATCCGACACTACACCAAGATTTATCTCACCACCCGTCAGCACCTTTTTCTTCCACAAATCTCTGAGAAGGTCGTCAACATCGTCAGCCATGTTGTTCAACAATCAACTTCATTTTACCCATCAACAATCAACGGCTTGGACAATAGTCTTCAATCCTTAGCACGTGCCCCAGGAATTGTTAGGCACCGTAGCAAAGACATTACACGTGCACGAAAACAATGAGAAGTGATTGTTGTACTTCCGGTTTTCCTTTTAGCCTTCCTTTTAGCCGGCCTTCAATACAGCCTTCCTTTTAGTCGGCCTCCAGAATTATTATGTAGATTATAAGTCAATTTGAAAAAAATCGCTACTTAGACAAATGAGTTTTGAACATTTTAAAATACATAATTTCACGTTATCTCAAAAAATAATTTTGTCCCAAAAGTTCGTTTTAATTTACGCGTAAAATCGGGAAATAATTTGAATGAAAAAAAAAATGACCTGCTTTTGCAACCCCCTTGCTGATTAAGCACGGAAAAGCCAAAGGCTCAACAAGAATTGAATAAAGACAGATGCAAACCTATTTACGTTGCCTTTTGGACTTATGTGTCAGAAGACTGTCTGTGCGGGGAATTGAATGAAAAAATTTGAATGAAAAAATTGTTTTTGATTTTGGTTTCCGTTACTGGTCTCAAAGTACAAAATTATATAATGTAAAAAAGCTATTTTGAACTAGTAGAAAATCATTTTTACGGAATTAGCGATTTTTTTCATTGAATTGTAACTTCCATTGACTTGTAATTTTAGGGACCTCTAAAGATAATTTTAATTTTGAACTACCTTACTTTGCACGCGTTATTGTTGCTGTATGGTTTCTGGAGAAACTTGGACACTAATTACTCGAAACGCCACATTAAATAATTCTGCAAACGCACTACATAGATGACGCAAATGCAGACTCTACACTGGCAAAATATTTACAAATTGGTAAATGAACGTATCCTAGCCCAACTACTAAAATTAAAAATTAAAACAATTTTGTTTTAATTCTATATAAAAAGCATTAGCGTGGATGGCTTTCGTCTCGCTTGCTATAAATTAACACACTCCTATAGTCTGCAATGCCTCAGACTGACTATATTATGGGTCTCAAATAATTCATATTGTTTCTCGTTATTAAAAAAAAATACTGAAAAATAACGTTCCACTCGACATCAATAGCCTTAATAAAACTTTCTTGAAAAAGAAAAAAAATTATCAAACGCTCCTTTCTCCAAATAAAATCAAGTCGAGTATCAAACAATGGATAGAGTTAAAATATATTTAGCTAGCGAATTTGCTTTCACGCAACTATGTCCACATTTACTGGACCGTATAAGTTCACCAGTGCGTCCCATGCGACGTCGTTGACCATGACATCTTTAAAGCATTTGACTCTATTAATACTCCCCCCGTATTAATTTCTTCAAACTTTCGAATGCCAGTGTTTCTGGTAGGCTGTTGGATTGGATCGTCGATTTGTGTGATAGTTCATCGTCGGCGTGTTGTGATCAACGGCTACTACTGTAAGTAGACAAGCGTCACCAATGGTGGTCCCCAGGGAACTGTGCTTGGTCCTCTCATGTTCCTCATTTACGTCAATGATGTGGTCAATAATTTGACCAGCTTTTGCAACCTCTTTGCTGATTAAGGACGGAAAAGCCAAAGGCTCAACAAGAGTTAAATAAAGACAGATGCAAACCTATTTACGTTGCTTTCTGGACTTATATGTCAGACTGTCTGTGCGGGGAATTGATCCCAAGACCTTTAAAACCAAAGGTGTATGCTTGCTTATATGTATATATGCACGTGTTAACTGCTACCTATATGGACGTTTTCTCTTGGCCGTGTCAGTATGGCTCAGTGGTAGGACCTCGACGTTTTTTCAAAGGCCGTGTGTTCGTTTTCCCGCTCAGGCAGTCTGAAACATAAGTCCAAAAGGCAACGTAAATTGGTTTGCAGCTCCATTTATTTAACTCTTTGTTGATGATGCGAAATTCATCCTGGAGGTTCGCTCCGATGAGGACCGCCGAGCCCTTCTAGATGATCTCAAAATCCTTAACACCTAGATGATTAAAAACAAGCTTACCTTCAACTTCAACAAATGCGAGGTAATGCATATTGGTTTCTTCGGTCAACAGTTCCAGTACACTATCAACAACAGAACTATTGCTCTGGCCGAGTCGAACCATTCTTTCACCAAGGACCTAAATTTGGCGCTCAGTGCACTGAGGTGGCGAAGAACGCTAATCACGCACTTGATTCCTTAGTACAAATTATCCGGTTTCTCGATCCTCGTACTTTGAGACCCTTTATACCACGGATGTCAGACTTATTTTTGACTATGCTGCTTGCGCGTGAAATCCGTATTTAATCAAAGACTGCCAAGTACTCGAGGCTGTACAACATCGTGCTACTAGATCAATACCGTCTATGCGTTTCTTACTCTGCGACCAGCGACTCAAGATCCTTGACATCTCTACCGTTGTTGATCGCAGACTCAGAGGGAACCTCCTGGACATATCTGAAATTTTGAACCATCCGATGCGATCAACAAGGGTAGAGATATCCAGGTTCTTGATTCGCGATAAAGGAACCCAGGTGACTGATTCAGGGTGAGCCTCTCCCACACTAGAGGGCATTCTTTTAAATTGCAGAAAGAATTTTCTGGAAGTCAAACCCGACAGCAGGTCTTCTCCAACAGGGCCGTGACGAACTGGAATGCTCTCCCCGATCTTGCTATCTTGTAACGTAATGTCCGACAGGAGGGCGACCTCCATTTGAAGTTACTCCCCTCCGGCCTCATGGGACGCCTGCGGTCGCTTATAGTTTTATTATTATTGTTATCAACATTCGAGTAAATTTCATTAACCGTTGACACACTGTAAACATTGGAAATCACATAACCTAAGCCATAAGTACAGTTATATAAATACTCACTTTCATGTAAAAATGCACACATCAAACACTCAACTAAATTTAATTAATCTCTGACACTCCATAAACATTCAAATCATGTGATAAGCGAAAGGAACTTGCATGCAACTATGTGCCCATCGAACAATCGAGGGAATTTAATTAACCCCTGTCACTCCTTAAATATTGAAAATCGTGTAACTTTTTTTATACACAAAAGTCGCTTATGTGCCCCGAACACATGAAGAATGTAAAGCCATTTGATATAATATACCTTAATGAAAGTTCTTTTAGTATGTAAAATACAGAAAATAATTAGAAACGGTAAATATAACCTCTTTCACTTCAAATTTCACACGTTTTAAAATAACACAGATAGTAGGGGAGCATATGTAATTTCGTGGCAGTTTTCGTGATGAAAAGGTAAGACCAGTTTTATTTTGTCGAAAACAACTTACAAATGAAGAATTTCCATGGTGCCACTCTCTGATGTGTGGCGTGTAATATTGATGACGTCATCAAAATGGCTGCCTTCACAATTTCTTAAATCCTCAATATCTTCATTATTTATGGATGGATTTTAATTTTTTAGGGATCATTGAAAAGATAATCTTTAAACCTAAACAAAAATTTCCCTATAATATTTACTCTGAAGTCAATAGTTTCTGCGATATTTTGATATTTATGCCAAAAAAGACAAAATTACGTCACTAACGTTAATTCTACACACTAGTTTCTACACACTTTTCGTCAGAAATAAATGGAATTGGTTTGGTTTCATCAGTAACTGCCTAGAAGCTGTTAATTTGCATGGTGCTACTCATACATGTGACAAAGTACTGATGACATCATCAATCGATGGCCACCATCAAGATGGCCGCTACATGACCCAGGGTAATGCAAGGTGGCATCTCTCGTGCTACAAGAAGTGCACTCACAAAGGTCATCTTGATAGATTACAGGCCAGATACAAAAATCAACTGGAAAAACCTGAAGATGCTGGCAAGCGATCAGTGGGCATGAAGGAGTTTCCCTGTACAAGATCACGAAGTACTGGTACACGACTGAAAAAATATACCTGCTTCTTTTGTGATAGACCAGAAGTAAGGAGACATCCACTGCATACTGTTTCTACAGAAGACGTAGGTCAGAAGATCTATAATGCAACACAGATGAGTGATAACTGCCAATGGAAATTGAAGCTGAGTAGGTGCATCGATCCAAAAGATGCTCATGCATATGACATCGCATATCACAAAGAATGTTACGTGAAATATGTACACAATGTTTTGCGAAGTTCAGAAAAAGCTTCTCAAACATCACTTAATGTGCTACAATGTGCAAGTCAGGTTGAATTCATTGACAGTTTAATGGAGGCCTTTTTGGGAGGTAAAATTATCACAATGGCAGAGGCTGAAAGACATTACAGGGAAATTTGTTACTCAAAATGAGTTAAAGAGGAATATATAATGTCGAGAAAATCTCTGAAATGCTTATTGAAAATGAACTTTTTGACGTGGACGTTGTATTCAGCAACAAAGTCTCTAAGAACCAGTCACCTCGTATTTCCTTGAAATCTGTAAATGATGCTGTTCTATCACAAGCAGAAGCAAATTCCAACATGAATTCAAATATGAAAATTTTATACCAGGCTGCTAAATTACTACGTAAAACCATCCTAAAGGAGGAGAAGTGGAAATTTACCGGTTCCATCCCCCAAGAAGAAGTTAAGAAAGCAATACCCCAAGAAGTGTTATCCTTTTTTAAATGGTGTATTGTTGGGAGAAGAATGTTTGACACCATGCATGTTGAAAACAAACACGTGAACCAGAAAGCTGCTGTTTTATCACAAACTCTTATGTACGAGTGCCTTACAGAAAGACGAGCCTCATACTGTAGCTCAACTTCGGTAAAATCAAGACACAAACGCGAA
>JAHWFP010142789.1:4170-14467 GCA_023313725.1 Lithobius niger | reverse complement strand
AGTAACGTCGACCGTGGAAAGAATAGCGTAAAGGTTTGTTCACAAAGGAATTCCTTAACTAACGGTATGCCAACTGACCTATACTTAATGCGGTCTTCTGAAACTCTTGGGTTGATCTCGCTCAACATCTTACAGGTCAAATGAATCGACACAGGAAACTCTTTTATCATCCAACAGCGTGAAATTCCACGTTTTCAAGATCATTCTCATTTGGCGGTCGATCGCAAATATGTTAACACTAAAGCCCTTGGTAAAACATTTCTACGGCAAGAATTGCTTTTCTGCATATTATTATTCGAGCTTATCGTACGCCGAATATCTCTTATTGCTTTAGCCGTAAATTGTAACTAATGTGCATGTGTGCAGATCCGAGTTGTGAGGTGCGATCTGAGGTTACACGCTTTTTGGCAAGTCTCGTGGGATGGACAGGACGGCAATAAATTACGAGCTATTAAAGGCACTGTTGAGGAATGGCACTCGGCGTGTCGCCGCAGTCGCCGTGAGGAGGTGGTGTTGGCCCGTTTGCGCATTGGTCACACTCGACTTACGCACTGTTTCCTTTTGCGGGGGGTTGACCCTCCTGATTGTTATTGGTGTCG
The DNA here is from genome assembly GCA_023313725.1 of Lithobius niger. NCBI lineage: Eukaryota > Metazoa > Arthropoda > Chilopoda > Lithobiomorpha > Lithobiidae > Lithobius > Lithobius niger. The sequence goes on along the minus strand of JAHWFP010142789.1, from coordinate 13,868 downwards.
GCGGCCACTTACGGTCCGGCACTTCCTTGTTGATTGTTGCCATCTTGATGGTTTTCGTCGTCGTTTCCATCTTCCGCATGACATTGTGCGCCAATTGGGCGATAAGTCTGTCCTCCTGTCCGGTGTTTTTCAATTTTTGCAGGAGGTACAGATGTATGACAAGATTTAGATTAGGGGGTTTGAATAATATCTCTGTAATGTGTGGTGCAGTGGCAACCCGGACCACTGCACTGTGACTCAGGTTGGCGCTCATGACCAAGCTGTCGACGCGCCATTAAGCCTCATCTCCCCCCCCCGTAATTTTTGGTGATAAGTCTTAATCTTTCAAAGTTTTTCTTTCAGTTTTCGGGACGGGTTATAGGTACGGGTGGAGCTAAGTATAACGAACGCGTGGTTTTGTGTTAAAAGAAGCTATATTCAGTCGGGTTGAATCTTCATCCGTTCATCTGGTTCAGATTTCTTGTAACTAACTGAAAACGATTTGAATCGAACATGGAATAAGTCCGTTACCTTCGATATTGCCCATGCCACGAGTATTTCGTCAATTTCAGAAGGTATTACCGCTGTTACCATGGTTGAATGATGTCGTCGATGCCACCATTTTTTATTTCAGGTAGGCCTATTCCGGACGCTCCAATGGGTTTACTTGGTCGGTGCTGATGGTATGTCACGACCTTGGAGAGACTGACTGACGCTCCAAGGGGTTTACTTGAATGGCACGATGGTATGCCGCGACCTTGGAGAGTTGACTGTCGCTTCTATGGGTTTACTTGATCGTCGCGATGGTATTTGACCGTGGAGAGACTGACTGACACATTACGCCCTCTGGTGCCATTGATAAAAGCAGGTACTATTTTACCCCATGTTTTTCGAGAAGTGGCATTACCTACTTCTCTACCTTTGGGGTGGGCTAAGAGGTACACGGACACAGAGGCCGGAATCATAGGCACCCCAATTATAAACACTGGACAAAATAGGCACTCGGACAAATAAGCACCGGACAAATACGCACTCAAACATGTAGACACCAGACATGTATGCACCAAGGTTTTAATTTTTTTTTTCAAATGGGGATGTATTGCCCTCAAATTGGCGGGTGGGGAAAAAAATAACTTTGTTATAGAATGTCAAAACTGCTAAAGATTTGTTGGCATCTCTATTACACTAGCATCACTGATGTTATGCGTTAGCCGCAGCGAGCACCGTAGCGCGGGCGAGGCAACGTAATTTGGGACATTAAGTCACTACAAACAATCTTCGGGAAAAATGCGAATGTCGCCTTCCCCCTCGGCCTCCCAAAGGTCCCACACGAATAAGAGTCCCACATTTAAAATAAACGATACAGAATTCGATGGCAATCCATCCCAATTTTTAAAAAAAATTTTTAACTTGATGCCTAAATAGGCATCAAGTTAAAATTTTTGTTTTCCTTAATTTGGATGGATTGCCATAAAATTCTGTATCGTTTATTTTAAATGTGGGACTCTTATTCATGTGGGACCGTTGGGGGTGGGGAAGAATTTTCGCATTGTCCGTTGTCTATATCCACCCAAAACCAAAACCTGGTATAAGAGAAGCCGCCAAGTATCCAAAAATGGTCGTCCTTTCAAAGCAGTGATATCATTCAACCAGGGTAAGGCCACCAAGGTTAATCCTATATTAGCCAAGTTACTCGCACATAGTAATAGTTCGAAAGTTAAATGAAAACTAGAAGATTGATACTAGCGGTAGCCATCCTCAAGTTTTCATTTAACGTCCAAAGTATTATTCCATGCGATTAACTTGGCTAATAGGATTAACCTTGGCGGCTTCTCTTATACCAGTTTGCCTATTTTGTCCGGATGCCTATTTGTCCAAGTGCCTATTTGTCCAGTGCCTAAATTGGGGAGCCCATGTGTCCGTTGTCTACGTACGTGTCCTCCATCTTGGCTGAAGTACCAGGCTTGAAGATATAAAACCAGTGGCATGTAAAACAGTCCTGTTACCCATTTATGGAAGATTTCGACAAAACGTTAGCAAACGAAATGTCAGAAACTCAACCTAGGTTCCGTCACAGAAGCGGAACCAAACATGAATTGAAAACCATGGCAATGTTTTTTTTTTATTATTATTCTAAGCCGTTATATCTCGCACAAACGTTGTTTTTCAGCATCTGACGTTCTTGATGTTTGTCGACAAATGTCCTCAGATTTTTTTTCTTTTGGGTTCTGGCTTTATCGACGCAACTGTGCATCTTTATTTGTATCCTTGCAGAACAAATATTAGCCATGCTTTTAGCAGACGAATTCATTTAATTTAATTTGCTCAATTGCTTCTGTGTTACGTTATGTAAATGGTAGGTTAGGCACCATTGGTACAGAACCAAATGCAAGTTAAAGGGGACCTCGTTGGCTTTGCTCACTTGGTCAGTAAAAACGGTTAGGCCTGGCTTGACCACAAAAGAGTTATTTTAATGCAAACTGTTAAAACCGTCTTTGTTATGGACTTACGCGAGGAATGTTTCAAAGACACGTATTTCTAACTGCGTGCCATTTACCCGACTCAGCAAGCTATTTGTTGAGGGGTGGGGGACAACTTAAGGCCAGTTTAAGAAGGTTTTGAGTGGGATGTGTCTAGTTTTCCGTGTGCAGACCTTACTGATAACGAGGAAAGAGTCATAAATTGTCATATCACCGATGACTTGTTAGAGTTGGCTTTTGTGTAATTTTCTTACCTGTACCAAACATATTATCACACTTTATTAGCGTCGTGTGTATTATTCTGTATGTAGGTATTTAAGTTTATTTGTCGATGCTACAGTTTGACAGTCAATATTGGTCAATTTCTGGAGTTTTCCTGTTTGTCGGTTTGTGAACTTCCTTCTGTATTTTTCTTTGTTCAAATTGTTTGTGCTCCATTTGTTATGAAACATGCCAACCTCAGTGACCCCCACCCCTCCCTTCGTTCCAAATGTTCACGTCCTGTTTAGATTTGTCGTTTCTGTCGAAACTAGGTTTAAAAAAAACACAGGAAAAAAAGCAGAGAAAGAAAATCCAGATGAAATGAAATGCAAAGCAAGTAAACCCAAAGGAATAAAAGTCCAAGACATATTTCTTTATTAGCGGCTTATTTTTGTAGCCTGTTTTTTTTTTTTAATGTCAGTTGATTCCGTACTTCGTCATTAGTGTTACAAAACTTGTGGGTCGTACGAGCTGCGTGGTGCTTTTGGTCGTTCTTAGTAAGGCTGTACAGATGCAAATACCGTATCGGTAAATCTGCAGATATTGAAAGTATCGAAATCGGTATTTCTGAGAGATTCCTTTGCAGATACCACACTTCACCCTTGATGATGTAGAGTTTCATGTTTCCTGCCTGCTGTCTGGAAATTGAAGTGCAACACAAAGTTTCATCCTGAATAAAATCATTATCTGCATCGAGAACTTTGTGTTCCCTGCCTTCAGACGGTCACAATTCCAAAAATAACACTGCAACACGAAGTCTCGTCTTGAATTAAATCAGTATCGGCATCGGTATCGGATTAACAGATACCATGTGGTATTGGATCAGTATCTGTATCGGATCGGTAGAAGTGGAATCGGTACAGCCTTAGTTCTTAGCCTACTTCCGTCCCTCCCCAACCCTTCTTTAATCAAAACTCACTTCCAGAATATACGAAGAACGCAAGTCTGACAGTACGCAGTCAGAACTGTGGAGTGGCGCGCTTTGTGTGGATATCTTTCTGTAGAACATTTTATTATAGGTTCGTAGCACTCTGACGAAGTGCCACTCTAAATAGTCTTAATAATAACAACAAGTTTAAAAAAAAGGTTAGACAAATGAAAAAAATGTTTGACTTTTTCCGTGGTATTTTTTCACCTGGATTTTTTCCCGTGGATTTTTCTTTTAGATTTTTTTCCCTACTACCCTTTCTGTGAATAAGCAAGAAACATGCGCAGCCGCAGTACTTGATAGTATAGTTTAAGCTGTACTTACATTTCAGCTTCTATTGGTTATGTCATTGCTTAATTGTGTGTTAAAGAACTTGTGTGTTCGTTATGTAAATAAGGTGTATGTGAGTTGGTACATTGTTTGGTAAAACTGAAATGCCATTGAGTTAACCAATTGTTTTGTTTCTTTCATTTTAGGTAAGTACTTTCACTGTTTCCACTGTCATAAGAAAACAGAAGTCAACTCAGGTACCTGTATTTTAAATGTCTTTATTTCAGAGTGTCTCTTACAAGCAAAACGCAGCGACAATAACAGTGGATTTTAAAAAAAATTACAAATTCGCCTATTGTACTCTTCCCAACAACTATAAATTTACACAATTTTTGACCACGGGGCTCAAAATTTGTATATATTTTGGAGAATACAAAATAGTGGCCGAACTTGTGATTTTTAGTAATAAAAATTGTCTCCCACTGAACAGTACCCCACAAATACAATCATACAACCACACTACAATTTTAAAATTTTCGACCCATATTTGTGGGTCTTGGCCACCTAAAGGCAAACAATACACCAATGCGAATGCTATCGGCCCTACTCCACAACTTAAGAGACATAGTTAACTGTTACTTACTGGACTTAAACTGCTAACGGCGTTCAAGGCTGCGCTCTGTTGAAAATGACTCCACAACCTGCTTAATAAATTTTATTAATAAGTAATCCCTTTAAAAGATTTTCCCACCTCTCTGTGTGGAAACATTTGTCTGCAGTTAGAAGCCTATACCATCTCCACCAATAGAGATACGGTTATGAACACTGTAAAAAAATTTCCGATAATGGAGAGGTGGGTAAAACGTTTCAAGGGATAGCTTGTCAATAAAATTTCGTAAGCAGCTTTTGACGTCATTTTCGTGATGGCACGGTCTTGAATGCTGTTTTCAGCTGTTAAGCACCAGCTAACTACCTCTTTTAATTTGTGGAGTGTATCATTCTCATTTGTGTATTGTTTGTCTTTAGGTGAACATGACCCGAAAATTCGGGTCGAAAATTAAAATTTTAGTGGAATTATACGTATTAATGGGGTACTGTCCGTCAGGAGGCAACTTTTATTACATATGCTGTTTACCTACAAAATAACTTGGGCAATTTTTGTGTGATTTTTTTATGCCAGTTTGTTCTTATAAACTTTGTTTATTAAGAAAGAATCTGAAGACTTACCACTACTCTGTATTTTGCTACGTTTCATATGATCTTTTGAGAGCGTCATGATTTATTTTCATGGAATTGTCAGTAATTATTCTTATTATTATCTTATCATCTCGATCCTTACTTTAGTGGTTTAGCGGATCTCGGTATTTCCTACATGCGGAACAAAAACCATTAAAATCTTTATTATAATATCGGAGGCCGGCTAAAAGGAAAGCCTCGTCGCGCACGCATTGAAAATGCACTCTCCCACTCTACCTGCAGCCATAAAGAAGCCAGGCGTGAGTGGTCGATCAATCTGACAAGTCGTCGGGAAAATGTCCCGGGAAAATGCATAGCACGGGCTTCCTCTAGTAAAGTAATAATTAACACAAGTTAACTAAACTAATAATAAACGAGTGCAATAGCGCGTGACCGTGGCTGTCTCTGGAGATTTCCCGTTTCGCCGAATCTCGTTTCGCAGAAAATAAAAGGGATTAAGATTTTTTTTTGCGAAACGGAATTCCCGTTTGGCAGAATCCCGTTTCACGGAATCGATATATTCTTTATATATTTAACATGGGATAAGTTGAAAATGTATTCCTAATTGGAAGGACGTGTGGTTAGTTGCGGTTTCTAATGTTATGCGTTTATCCGCAGCGAGCGCGGCAGTGCGAACGAGGCACGTAAATTGAAAAAAAAAATTATTCTGTGAAACGGGACATGACCCTGTCTCTCGCTTAGATGGGCTAAAGCCCGTATTTTGAAATTTGCCATGAGGGAAATTGTGAGGAAACCTCCACATTTGAGTCGAGTGCAGCCAGCCAAGAAGGTGCACAAACATTGATAAGTTCTGGACGTTTCGAGCCAAGACTGGCCCATCATCGACAGAGTAACTTAACATTTAAGTCGTTAAAACTACAATAATAAACACCCAACAACCTTCCCGGGTACCAGACAAAACCGGCAGTATGGAAAATGAAAAAAAAATGGAAAGTACAAATTTAAATTTCAAAAAATAAATAATAATAAAATAATGGTGAAAGGGTCCTCGGTATGCACAGTGAGCCGGCACAACTCGAATTTAAAGTTGTATTGTTTATTTTTTTACTTTGTTTATTTATTTAATTGCATCCTGAAGTCTCAAAGAGAAACTTATATGTTACATCAAATAGAAAATTAATTACAATAAAATCATTTTTGCAATTAGGGAGGAAAAAAATGAATGTACAAAACAAAATAGGAATCAAATTTTAAAGCACATGCAAGAACAAGATATTGAACATAATGAAGATTCCTTCTCGATCAAACGTATTATAATGAAGTACTATGCCTTAACAAATGTATATGAAAGTACGAAGTTTTAAGAGCAGAATACAAAAATATATAAAGCATAAAATAATACCTATTTATTAATAAACCATTCTCTGATTTTTCGCTTAACTTGGCCAATACTAGTCAAAATGGTGAGTTCAGCTGGTAGCTGGTTAAAAATTATTGATATATAAATACTTGACATCTTGTTCCATAACTGTTTTTTTTTGCCAAAGGAATTTCGTATCTAATGGTTTCATCCCTCAGATAACTTTTTTTTATCCACTAGTAATATCTACTAGTTTATCCACTAGTAATACCCACTACTAATATCCACTAGTAATATCCACTAGTTTATGGTCTTTATTATTATTCGTTGTACTTTTAAGTTTTCCATCTGACCAGGTTTGTCTGGTGCCCAGAATGGTTGTTGCATGTTTCCTGTTGTAGTTTAATCTTAAATTTTAAGCGGCGCGTCTCTCTTGATAACGGGCCAGATTGGCTCAAAACGTCCAGAATTTGTTAACACGTGTTTGTGCACCTTCTTGGTTATACTCGACTTAACGTGAATCCTCGTGTTATATCTCTTGTTATCCATCCACATTTGTCCATCATCCGCAGCCACATTCATTCCGAATGCTTCCGACCTGATCAAAAATATTGTTTTGGTTGTGAGTGTAGCTAACTATTTTTTTTAGCTACTTCAGGGCATTCTTGGATCTTAAAATACAGTTTAGACAGCGACCCTTAGATAATCTGCTGTATTAATACGTTAAAAGAGTCAACGAGCCAGATAGTAGTGATGTTTGGTGCCAACATCTATCGTCAACGCCAAGCTGCAAGGTGACGTCATTGCCCAAGGGAGATATACTGTACAGATCTGTGGTTGGCTTGTCGGTGACCATTCAGCTACGAGTAAAGCTGTGGTTTATACAATTACTCTGAGTAGAAAATTGAGGTCTTTTCAGCTTTAATACCACAAGTGCTTGTATTAAATCGATAATTTGGGTGTTTTAACACGATACTCCTTTCCAGATTTAATTTCCCGAGACTGAAGGTCGAGGAAATTTGTTCGAAAGGAGTTGACTGCTAAAACAGCCAAACTGTACATTTAATACAAGCACGAGTGGGATTCGCTTTGATAATTATTGTTTTCTCAAAACATTTTCACAAAACGATTTTCTGATGGAATTTCGTTATAGGGTTCCGATTTACAATTTCGATTTCGATATACGAAGTGACTGATTTACGCTGTTAGTTTTATGTATAATGTTTAGCTTTTATGTTTGGTTTACGGTCTTTATCTCTTATTTGGCGTAGCGATACTACCCACTATCGCATTTTATCAACCGACCTGTAATTTCGTTCGCTGTGGCATTGGCATTTCGTATTAGGCCTAACCTCATTTTTATGTTGCGGATGCATAAAATTAAACGTATCCCAACCGAGAAGCATCCTCGAGTTTCCGTAAAATCCGACGATTCACGAAAGTAACGCCATTGCCCTAATACGGGGATAACTATTCCCGAATCCTGCCGAGAAGCGGCTTCGTGTTTCCGTAAAAACCCGACGATTAACGAAGCTGACGTCATTTCCCTAATTCGGGTATAAAACAAACAGTATCCTCTAAGTGAGATATACTGTATAGATCTGTGGTTTGTTTGTCAGCGATCATTGAAAAAAGCTTCGATATGTATAATTACTAAACTAAAAGGTACGCTGTCGGTTTCGGTTTCGATTAGCTGGGGTCATTTCAGTGTAAGCCGGCCATGGCCCTTATTTAGTGAAAAGAAAACAAAAATTCTCAATGTAAGTCGAGCATGGTGCTCATTTGGTAGAGAGAAAACAAAAAATTTCTAAGCAGAGAGCATCAAAGACTGACCTTGGGAAAATTTAAGATACGCTAATCTGAGAAAGAAAAAAAATTCAACTGTCCTGATTGGGATTCGAACACACGGGCGAGTCTTGAATGGCCTTCCACAAGCATGTTATTGTTATCTCCCCTTTTATTTTAAATATCTCCACCACTTTCAGAGTGTTGACTCGGCGCTTTTGTGATGATGGCAAGCGACAGGCTCGGACACTAAACGGTTACTGGATTAACTTTTAAGCTCTTTTGTCATTCAGATGTTTGCGATTCAGGTGCCTAGCTACAACATCAAGAATCATTCATTAGTTTTGGCTGTGGAACATGCCTTCCGGAAATATTGTCTTTTATGCTTAAAATTTCCAGCACGTTTCATCACGAAATAAAAGGATTTCGCAATCTTAAAACACGTCTCACAAAGAGAAAAGGGATCAACAACTAAAGACAGTAGCTATTAGAGCGTGTTTACTACAAAATTTAGGATCATGCTGTTTACTTTAGGGAGATGGGAAGATGTTGCGTCCGCCCACACGTCCGTCAGCCGCTTGCTACTGTATTGTGGAACGCGTTAAAAGCTTAAGCTTTTTGTGTAAAACTTTTAACGTGTGTGTCGTGACATAAAAGGACCATTTTTTTTTTCACAAACAGCTTCTCCTGTTTGTTTTGGCACCGGCGTTCTTGTTTGTGTACTCGTGGTAAACGACGTGGTGTCGTCATTTCGCTGTCACAGTTTGCAGTGTGACGCCAGTGATCCCTTGCTTACCGTACATGTTTTATTTTGTAACCTGAAATGCTTCCATCCATATGTTGTCGAAATAGCTACAGTTGGGAGAGCACACATTAAACAATATAAGGGTTGTATTAAGGAACCAGTCAATATTTATGGACCGGGGAGGGGATCTAAATCATGGGGGGGCGGAAGGGATCAAAGGAATTTGGAACCAATGTGGGGGGGGGGGGGGGGGGCAAAAAAAACCATCGCTCGCATCTGAAAAATCAAGAATAAAAATTTTGAAAAAAAAAACACCGTCCGCTCGCGTCAATTTTTATAGTACCACTCCTGAGAACCACTTAATTAATTTTTAAGTAAGTATTATGCCTAAATAACAGAGTGTAATCCCATTTCTGCCAAGGCATCTAGAGCTTAGCCAACAAAACGTTCAGATCTCACAACATATCATCAGATGATGAATGGCAAACTATAATACAACTCGGAGTGGGAGAGTTGCTGGGTCTTGGAAAAACAAGACGATAGGCCTCGGTCAATATTGAGGTAAGAAATATGTCTCTTCATTAAGCTAAAATTTCTTTTTGTTGTTGGAAGGGGGTGGGGGCAATTTTTTAAAGTAATCTTGGAGGGGAAGGGGTCAAAATTTGTTGATAAGTCTGTAAGGGGGGGATCAAT
>JAHWFP010142780.1:0-12840 GCA_023313725.1 Lithobius niger | reverse complement strand
AAGACTGGCAGAAGAAAAACAAGGAATGTAAGGCCTTCCTCATGAGAATTATGTTACCCAACATCTTCTACGCCTTTAGCTCGATCTCCCTGGCCAAACTAATTTGGGACAGACTAGCCCTAGATTATGCGAGACAGATCGTTTCAATCAGATGCACCTTCTCAGGGACATGATGAACATCGAACCACATAAGAATGAAACAATCCAGGCATACATCCGAAGAGGCAGACACCTGATGGGGGAGATAATTGCGACGCATTACGCATAAACAGAAGGATGCTAAATTACCCCAATGTTTTTGGGGAGAGGCATGTTTAGAAGCCGCCCTATTACACAATAGCCTCAGTACAACACCATTGGAGGAAGAAATCTCACCTTACCAAGCCTGGAGTGAAAAAATGCCAGACATGACCAAATTAAAGCGATTCCGATGCTTAGCATACGTCCATATACGTCCCCTAGTGTGGAAGCAGAAATTTGGGCCAACCGCCTCTCCAAGGATTTACATAGGTTTCAACGAGACACGTCAGGGATATAAACTGTTGATCCAATAACTGGTACTGTTGACGTTGCCTGTGATGTTAGATTCGTCGAGGAGCTAAACGGAACAGATTATTTTAACCAAGGCCTGTTTACCCTCTTATGTCAGCAAGATACAGTGAATGATACCTCCGATTCCTCTACGATTGTATCATCGAGTGATAGCTTTTCTAGTGTGACCTTGCGGACCCCAATGGCCCAATCGCCCGGTGACTCACAAGGCACCGACCGTAGTTTGGGGCCTTTTATGTCATCACCTCTAACTTCCAGGAGTGCAAACTCGACCACCACTTTGCCAACAGATATTCCAAATTGGTCTTTTACCAGTTCTGGATCTCAGTACGGGGAAGAGTCTTGGAGCACGACACCGAATGAGGTCCAGGGTCTGCTACCTATCCCCTTGGATGTTGATTCACTCGATCGTGAAGCTCTTCAGGATGAAATGCAACGTGAACCTACCCCGGTGCCCCTACGCAAGAGTAAAAGGCAGGTACCTAGGTATGCCACTTATGCAGAGGGCAGGGCTCCTAAACGCACACTGATCCCTAACCGGCTCCAACAAGCCAGACGGGTGGTCACGGAATTACGTCGCTCCAACCGCCTCACTGGCCTTGCGCCGGGATTCCTTTGCCTAAACCCTACCTAGATACCGATCTTTGTCTTTATTAAAACCTTTTTTTTTTGCAATTTATTATTACAAGTAAAACGTCGTGTGAACATTGCACTACCTATTTCCTTAAACGACTTGTTGAGTTAAGAATTTATCGCTTAAGAATTAATTTTTAAGCTATAAATTAAGGACCCAAAGCAAACCAAATCCTCCCTTGCACGTGTGGGAGGAGGGGGGTGTGTGGAGAAATAACACCATGTTGTTTCTCACAGGCCTATTACTTTCACACAGTCCAAAGAGTGTATTTAGTATTTCGCTAAACTTTTACTAACGTTAATTTATAATTCAACAGATAAAACCATCCAGCAAGTTGTAACAATACTAACTCCAACAATGTGTTGTTCCCTCTATTAAGGCCGAACAATTATAACAAGACTGATAGGTGTTAACAATCCAATACTCTTGTTTGTTACTCCTTTGTTTACACATACAACTTACCGTTTATCCATTTAGGCATTGTTACTAGTACTTTGTTGAAAACAAACTCGTTTTTGTTTACTTACAGTGACTTTTATTCTGACTTTTACTCGTGTCGTCACCTTTTGACTTCCTTCTTTTTTGGTTGTTGAGCTGCCATTTCAAAACAAGACGGACATGTTGGTTTTTGTTGCCAACTCGTCATTTTGCATTCTATGCAACATTGCTTTAAGCAGAGTTTTCCGTAGCTCTTGAATGACTGCTTGCGGATTAGCCGCATCTTCTGCAAGTATGAACTTTTAACAGCACTTAGAAGAAGCAAAAATGTCACGTCATGAGTGTGTCTCGAGTTCCATGTACTAATGTACTAGCCGATGTGGTAAGACTTGACTTCCTTGATTCCTTGTACCAAGAGACTTGTGTGATATGCAGATGAGTTCACCTACTGTAGTGCAGGATGGGACACGGTGTAGGAAATAAATACACAAAACAACATCTTATGCTGTATTTCTTCGTTGGGCTAACCCCCAATCCTTCTTTTCCACGGGACCTCTAACGGATTCTTGGTTGTCAGCGTACGGAACGAAACCCTGCGGAATTCTGCGAGTGAGGCCGTAAGATTCGTAACCAAGCGCTGGCTACCGGGCATCCGCCGACTAAGTATAGTGGACCATATGGTAGCATAGTATGCCTATGGTAGCATCGGCCGGCACATATGGTAGCATACATGCCTATCGTAACATTTTAGGCATGAGGGGATAACTCTACATCCGTTTCTTCACCACAAAACCTTACTCGACCAGCGGCATACTCCAACGTCACCCAGCCGAAGATGTAAACCACGACTCTTCCAGATCCACAGACTCCAAAAACTAGGATTTTACGTCACATAACCTCATCAGCACATCTCACTACAGGACGACACAACCTCGATTAAGGCTAAATCACTTCCTAGGTGAGAGAGTATGGCGCAACCAAGGAATTATCAACACCAACAACAAGTCCAATCGTTGAATATCCGACATCCTACACTGTATAAGGGCACATTGGTCCTTACGGGAACTGACAATTATGGTCTATGGGAATCCCAACTTGAAACCGTTGCTGATGACAAAGGATGGCTGACGGAAATTCTGCGAGGAAATCCCCCAGATCCGACTGTCGCCACACCAGAAGAAATAGAAGACTGGCAGAAGAAAAACAAGGAATGTAAGGCCTTCCTCATGAGATCTATGTTACCCACATCTTCTACGTCTTTAGCTCGATCCCCCTGGCCAAACTAATTTGGGACAGACTATAGTCTGTTCCACATTATGTTTTCAGAAAACTGACTGCATGATGCCATGTTTTCTTGCACTAACGACTGCAAAAACATGTAAATATCGCACTCGTAGACTCTAACAGTAACTGTGGAGAGTCTACAAGTGTGATATCAACACGTTTTGCACTTATAGTGCAAGAAAACGTGAAGTCATTAAGTCAGTTTCCTGCAGACATAATGTGGAACAGACTATAGCCCTAGATTATGCGAGATCAGATCGTTGCAATCAGATGCATTTTCTTAGGGACATGATGAACATCGAATCACATAAGAATGAAACAATCCAGGCATACATCCAAAGAGGCAGACACCTGATGGGGGAGATAATTGCGACGCATTACGCATAAACAGAAGCTGAAGCGTGTATATGGCTTTTACGTGGTATAAACACTCCCAGCTAAACAATCACCAAAGAAAGTCTATTGAGAGGGGGCAAAGTTTTCACATTGGACTTACTACTTACAGAACTACAAGATGGCCTACGATATTATCGTCCTCCAGACGAAGAAACACAATATCCTCTAGCCTGTTACGCCTAAGTAGGTACCCACGAAATGTTTCAATCGATGCGTACACGCAATTCACAAAGGCAAAACAAGAATTCTAGTTATCTTCGTGAAGAAGATACGTCTTACCACCCTTCCAGACGAGTAAATCATATTGCCGATGCAAACACAAGACAACGTAAAACACCGCCTACAAGAAGTGCGCAACTCCGTTGCCTATATTGCCAATCGTCTTCCCACTAATTTAAGCACTGCCCCAACGTAGACCCCAACGATCTACCACCAGGGCCGTGTTGCACCGCCTGCCACGGGCACGGGCATAAAAATAGGCAGTGTCCATTAAGAAATCGGCCACAAACGGTAACAAGATCACAGGATGACCGCCAAATTCAAGCACTACGAATAACCCAAAACAGAAACCGTAGTGACAATAGACGACCTAACAAAGTGCACCGCAACAAACACAACAAGTAACCAATAATGCTGACCAGATAGCATTCTTATGCCAAAGTCACCAAGCCTACGCCGTATTTGACCAGACAAGCCAAGAATTTTCGTCCGAAGAAATAACCCAAAATTTACTTTCTAGGACAATTTCCCAGCATTCGTTTAACTCTAGTAAGACAAGCCTGAGGCAGAGTCATAAATGTTGAGGCCAAAAGGAAACCTTCCTACACGATTCGACTGCCACATTAATGATTCTGCGACATGCTTACAAAACCATTGATAGGAAATTGTGTTCAAGGGTCAAAATCGCATTGGCGTTAAATGGCGCCACCGCGACAGGTGTACTTATTGGTGATATTAGGGTCAGAGGTTTTAATAGAAAAGGGAAGCCCCTAAGGCATCCCATTGTACTGAAAAATGTAGTCGAATTGCCAGGAGCTAATCAAAATCTACTCTCTGGTTCACGACTACTCAACAGTGCATGTAACTCCAACTTACGAAGCCTAGGTGTTTATGTTTGGTTAAAGAGAAAGCTTAATAACCTAGTTATGTTTGGTATCCGCAAAAACCATCTATTTAACATCCATTTGCAGATAGACGAAACTTTTGATCTGGATGGCGCCACCGTTACTAGGGAAATAAACAGGGCTGCCAAACAAGGTTGTACAAATATTGTTTGTGGCTACCCAGATAGTATGCTCAGTTGAACCCAAATCATTTCCTTGAATCTGGAAGCTTCTTCCTTTAAAGGAGAGAACTTGAGTGCAGATATGCCACCAGGGCCCCCTAACTAACAAGTTCTTAGTTCGTGGTGTCTTATGATAACTGTACCCAGTTAGAGGGGTGGGGGGGGGGGAACTGAGTCGTTTGGCCCTGTTGTCACCATTGTTACGTAGGTACCCACGAAATGTCTCAATCGATGCGTACATGCAATTCACAAAGGCAAAACAAGAATTCTAGTTATCTCCGTGAAGAAGATACGTCTTACCACCCTTCCAGACGAGTAAATCAGATTGTCGATGCAAACACAAGACAACGTGAAACACGACCTACACGAAGTGCGCAACTCCGTTGTCTATATTGCCAATCGTCTTCCCACTCATTTAAGCACTGCCCCAACGTAGACCCTAATGATATACCACCAGGGCCGCGTTGCACCGTCTGTGACGGGCACTGGTTTAAAAATAGCCAGTGTCCATCAAGAAATCGGCCACAAACGGTAACAAGATCACAGGATGACCGCCAAATTCGAGCATCACGAATAACTCAAAACAGAAACCATAGTGACAATAGACGACCAAATAATCAACGTGTGAGTGTCATGAGTGTGTCTCGAGTTCCATGTACTAGTGTACTAGCCGATGTGGTAAGACTTGACTTCCTTGATTCCTTGTACCAAGAGAATTGTGTGATATGCAGATGAGTTCGCCTACTGTAATAGTGGATGGGAAACCGTGTAGGAAATAAATACACAAAACAACATCTTATGCTGTAGTTTTTCGTTGAGCTAACCCCCAATACCTCCTTTCCACAGGACCTGTAACGGATTCTTGTTTGTCAGCGTACGGAACGAAACCCTGTGGAATTCTGCGAGTGGGGGCCGTAAGATTCGTAACCACGCGCTGGCTACCGGGCATCTGCCCACTACATATAGTGAAACAGCAACAATGGTTTAGGACTGAGCTGCGAAAGGAGGGGTGATGTCGAATATCACGCCTGCTCTTGGATATCACGCCTGGATATCACGCCTACTTATAAATTGAAGAATATCATGCTTGCTCTAGGTGTTAAAAAGGACGTTACAGCCTCGATTAAAATTAAAAACAGCACCGTAAAGAACTAGAAAGAAAAAATGCTGTCGTTTTATTTGTTTAATTTTTCTTGCAGCACGATAACATTATGACACTCAAATTACAAACGACGTCACAGCCTTGAATAAAATTTAGAACAGATTCTGTTTTCCTCATCAGTCTTAACAGTTCAAACTTTTGTTGGTGGGTAACTCTCACCCTACCCAACTCTCGTTATTCGCTCCTATGCCCTTCCTCTTCCACCCCCATCCACTCCGCAAAAATCTTGACAAAGCCTAATGCTAGCCATTCTGCCACAAACATCTGTCATGGTTTCCATTATTTTTAATTAATTTATTAAATGTGGCGCTTTTCAACTTGAATTAAACCTAAGCCAAAATTATTACACATTTGGTTAGGTTAGGTTAGGTTAGGTTAGTTGGCTCTATATATCTAATATTAAGTCCTAACTTAACAAGTAGTCTGATTAGTACAATAAATTTTTAGTATATTTGAATATTACCAATATATTTATATAAAAATGCATAAGTCATAAGTTGATAAGGATAACAAGTTGTATTTAAAATACCCCTGCCTATTCCTTATTGGCAATTTCAGGTGGAAGGTTATATTCCTATAGAAAGTGTAAGAAACGTTCCCCATTTACCGGCGGAGTAAGAAGATCTGCCATCAAATCTACTGCAGGTCTGAAGCACAATTTCTACCAAGTCAGCCTCAATTAGTCTACGAAGGTGGATCAAACTTTTCCGGCATAGTGCTTAGACCTAGTAGCAGCAGACACGCAATTGATTAAATCTATAGTAAACCTTGTAAGGATGCTGCACGAATGAAGTAAGGCCAAACTCAGCAAGCATACCGTGTACCAATTCAAGATCATTACCATACTCTTTAAGGGCCAATAACTTAGCTTTTGCGCTGCTTGGGGCCACCATCTTTTGTTTACCAGTTCACCAAAGGTCGATATCTCCTGCATACTTTATTGCATGTTCGTTTGAATCCAAATGCATCCTTAGTGCTACCCAAGTAGCGTAGAAAAACCGACAAGTCCCTCAGGACTCTTCCATGGGAAGTACAATTTATAAAAAAATAGTTCCTTTCAGGTATCTGACAATTTGCTTTGCAGTCAACCATTGTAGTTGGGGACTGGCATTGTAATGAGACAAGTTAATGACACTGACTTATGTTGTGATGAATTGATGAAGGCAAGGAATCGAAGTAACCCTGCTAGAGATTGGTATTTCTGCATATCGACCAAAGGAAAACCCATGTCTTCATCTATATTTTGAGTCGTTAGAGATGGTATAGCAATGACTTTAAAATCGATCATGTTAAATGACGTAATTATTTTTTTAACATAGGCTTGCTGCAAAATATATATCTCATCCCCAGAGGTGATCTGGGGTGCAGAAAATCATCTCATCAACGTGAATGCCCGTAATCAAAATGTGTTTCTCACAATTTGGCACAACACACATGGATCCCATTCACTCTGAGTCATATCACATTTTAGTATGACCTCGTTCATCTTCAAATGACATCTAATGCCGGATTGAATAAGGCTGTAGGTAGCTTATTAAGTCTACACACCCTGGATCTACCTTCACAAGTGTGCTGGAAACCCAGTGGGGGCCACATATACATAAGGTGGTCGATTTCGCCTTATAAATATGCAGGCCTTATATCTGCTGTACTAAATATGGCGATAAACTACAACAGACAATATTAACCTGAAGGAGGCAGTCCTAATGATGACTCGTTGCCAAAATCAAGCTGTGGCCTGGCAGAGCAACCGAATGCGACCAAGCATGCTTAAGGCCCAGTGCAAATTGGGCAGCCAAACAACGGTGCACCAGCATCCAGCAGCCAATGGCTGATGCAAATGGCTGCCTGGAGCCATTTTGGGACACCGGTAGCCATGTTTCCCGTCTCTGAACAGTTCGAACCCATTCAACCAAGCTGTGGGGAACCAATGGTTTTTACCTCCAAAACGAGGCTACATCCTGGCATTTCAGGAAACATGGCGCCTGTAATTTATTGGTCCACTTTGCTAGAATCAAAGCTGACAAATTGTTATGCAGGCAAGAAACAACTTATAATCCAAGAACGTATTTGCAGAATTGACGATCGAGTTGGATACAATAAGAAATAGTGTGTATTTCATGTTAGATAAGCCTAATATGTGTGATTCAAAGGGCTACAAGCGTGACGTGCGGTAACTGTTGCTCAGTGTATTGACGGACGATTTACTATGGATAGAATTAAATGAGGCAGGTAACAAAAAAAACAGGCTAGCCTACTTTCTACATGAGAAATTCGTAATTTAACGAATCACTGTGCACAGTGTGACATGAATAGTGGCCCCTACTGTGTGCTTTTGATTTGAAAACTACTAACAGTAGCTTACACACCAGTGAGAAGCTGCATAAGTAGGCAAATATTGGTGTTGTGCACTTCAAACTTTAGCGTTTTCAGAAAAAGCAGAAAAATTCGTGTGTGATAAATCCTACGAATAAATGCAGTTTGAGAGCACTACATTTTAGTGTGCTCAAATGTCACACTGGCATTAGCCTAGATATACACTGTACAAGTGCGTTCAGTGTGGTGTTAATCACTTTTGAACTGCCCGCTAGCAGAGATTTACTTACACGGTATATCCAACAAATATATACTGTTTGAAGCTGACAGTATTGACTTTTTGTGTATACAAATGTCACACAGGCGTTACTCTAGCGATATCTGTTCAAGTGTGCTCAGCATGGTAATGTTCACTTGAGACTTGCTCAGTAGCAGAGCTTTTTTGCTCGACATATCCTACAATTAAAAGGCCCTTTTGAGGGATATTCAGCCCAGCTGGCAACAATCGCAAACAATGAAAAAAACTTATTTTTTACGAATACCTGCACTAGATTCAAACTGTGGGCAATGATCGCACTTTTAAACCGTTTCAGATTGTAATCATTATGGCGACAAAATGAATACAAATTACTTCCATTAAAGCGTAAATTACAGGTTTATGGTGAACAAAGAGCAAACGAGATGAACTGGCTAATTGGCTAACTAGCTAATTGGCTAATTGGTAGAGAAAGATTTATATTTCTGTCGTGTACGAGTAAACAGTTTTTGCTACAGCCCCCCCCCCCCCACACCGTCCAACAAATTAAGGAAAATTACGCAATGCAAGAAAAACAATCTTGCCATAAAAAGAAAGTGGTTTTACGTTTCCTAGCAAGGCGCGTAAATATTCCGTGAATTATATCCCCCCCCCCCCCCAGAAAAAAGTTATTTACACAAACGAATGCCCACACTTTTAAAACAAGCATGGGTGAAAATATCCCCCTTCCCCTTATTTTAGTGAAAAAGAAATAACGCAAAGCAAGAAAAATAATCTTACCTTAAACATAAAGTCATTGTACGTGTTCTAGCATGGGCGTAATAATTATTTATGCTTTCGAATGCCAGCAGTTTTTAACTAAGCAGGGTTCCTAGTCTTCCATCTCCAGCCATTTTTAATACAAAATGTAAACATATGCCCGATAATTAAGTGATTTGGCTATTAGTTGCTGGGACTATACTGCTCAAATTTGCTACTCTTGGCTGCTGGCTGTCGATATTTCACGGCTGCCGGAAACCACGATTTGTCACGTGACCAACATAAAGGTTGCTGGTATCCTCGATAGCTGCTGGCTGTTACCTAATTTGACTGCCCAATTTGCGCCAGGCCTTAAATTTATGAAGACTACCATCTCTGTTAAACTTTCTGGCGAAAACCCATTTACTATTCATTACTTTAAAATTTCCAGGGGGTAGATCTTTAAGATTCTACACTTTCATCTCATCGAGGGTTTGAATTTCAGCCTGCATGGAGGTATCCCTGTTTCACATGTGAACATTCGGACCTCCACGAGTTTCTTTATAACTTGGGTACAGGAGTCATAACATCTACATGTTGACAAACCTCTGATAACGGAATCTGTGATGAGTGAGTCTTCCCTTACATCTTTTGCAGGACCCATTGAATGGCATCACTAAATATCTAGGAGGAGGATGGCAACAGAAGGAATATGGAGGTTTAATATCCACCCACTCGTTAAATTTTACATATCCTCCGACATCTGACTAATTAAACATGGGAGTCATATATGGTTGCCCTTCCCCCTCAACAGTGGTACTATTTTAGCTGTCTCATTACTGCATGATATGTTTACTGGTGAGCTTGCAAGATGGACACGGTCAGCAAGTTCAGTAATAAGACTATTTGGTAATATTACAGGTATGGGGAACATGCAGGCATGAGGTTCCCATATAAACATCTATATTCCTCGGTAAATCATCTTTCAAAGGAAATCGCTCTTAGTTCTTCGTAAGGAGCCGATACTTTCCCCTTGTCATAACAGTTGAGAGAGATGATATTAAAAATTCTTGCTGAGGTCCAGGGTCCATATGTGGAGTGTTACGGCCGAAACGGTACTGAAACCTAAAACGGAGACAAAAATGCACTTCGATTCAATGGCTTACGCAACTAGTAAGCTCTTCATTTGACAAGGTATTAAGATGATGCATCTTATTTTAACGAACAGGTAAATCACTAACGTCTACAGTTGCTACAGAATAAATGTTTTGACTCTATCATATATTAACACTCGAATATATTCGTTAAAAGGCAGAAGTTAAAAAGAGATAGTGCTTGGTGGTCAATTAACACAATTTTGGTAAAGGTTCGTCACGCTACGCTACGTCGACGTCACACTACAGGGTTAACGCCACGCTACGGAATTCAGTGGGAAAACAACGAAAAATAACTACGGTGGGATAGTCCTTAAAGGGGTATCACGTTACGGATTATGGAACTCTATTGTTAGCGGCTTCTCGTAACAGAAAAATGAAAGGCGACCACAAGAAAGCTTCACATAATGGAATAAGATTAGCAAGACTCTGTAAATGAAAGCTTCACGTTACGGAATATCATCGTACTCAACTAAATCGTGGCTATAAGAACACTGAAGGCTTGGAGGTTTTTAATGGATGGTTTCAAGATACGAACACTAAAGCTCACGCAGGCCACAAACCCTCCGGCTGCAATCGCGAGGTGCAATAAAGATAAAAAGGTCAAACTTGAGGGTTCAACTGAATATTCCTTTGTTTAGGAACAATTTATGTAACCCCCAACGTTGTCAAATCTCGTCCCAAGTCATCGAAAGTTTGAATACATCTTAGCTTTGGAACAGTTATTTGTATATCTGATTGCATCGGAACATAAGGGGCGAAATTTCAGGGGGCTAACGGTAGACAAAAATATTATTTGACATTCCCTGCAAATGTGCTTCCATGAGTTCATTTCTTATAGTCATAAGAAGTATATCAAAAGTTTTATCAACTTTCAGTAAAACATGGAATAATTAGTGCTTTATTTCACCAAACATAACCAAATGATATGGAAATTACCTCTCTCTCTCCCACATAAACACACTGCCCACTTAAATTTGAATTTAAGCTGCTATTTGTGAACAAGAGCCAGATAACAATTTGTTTGAAATAGTTGGCATCTCAACAACATTGTGCAAAATGGTTGGGTAAGAGAGTTCTCTACTGTTCCGATCATATCCGGTTACTTTTAAATCTCCGACAAAAATTCCAAAAGCGTAAAAGATGTCTGATGCCAACGGAAACTTTACTCTTGGACAAGTAGTCCAATTTATTTATTTGTAACAGTGCCAGAAGATGCTGAGGGTCGAAACTGAATTCGACCGCGAGCAAGATGTACCCGCATCTGCACTACAATTTTTAGTGTATAATACTACCTGAATGTCGACTTCGACGTCTCTGTTGGTGGTTTGCATAAAAATCGTCCGGTCTCTGGGTTAATAGTTGTTATGAAATTGTTGTTGTCTGTCCCTGATTGCTTGCATGTGGGTCTCAGACGTACAGATTTGGAGTAGAGCTTGAGTGGTCAGGTCATCGGCATATTCTTTGTTGGGTTGCATATTCCTTCACATGGTGGGTTGCTGCTGGGGCAATTCAGTGTACGTGAGGGTGCGTAGCACGTTCCACATGTACCAGGAAGATACCCTAATCCATAACAATATAAACATCTCGGTCCCATAGGGTATTTGGAGGGTTCTACAGAGTCACACGAGATGTGGGAACTCTGGCTATAAATGCAATAAGGTCTATGACAACGCTGTCTGCCTCTATGCTGTTGTGTGTTGTTGTGTCGTATTTTACAAATGTTAAGTTGGAGTGTCATCTATTTCAGCGTGACATTCTTGCTGTGTGTGATGTAATGACCTATTATAAAAAGTGCGACTGGGTCCTTGAATTTCAAGCTGTTGATAATACAGAACAGTGATTAGGTTAGAAGTTTGAACATACTGTGGTTTTTGTACAAAGTGCACTGTGCGTTGACATGCATGGTGTAATTCGAGTTGTACTTGTAAATATTTTCACAAACGATGAGGAGGCCTGAATTTGTGGCCCGGGTGTCACCTTTTAACTTTAATGACTCGGACTAGTGTAAGTGGTTCACCGCCTCAAGATCCCAACCACTACATGGCTAAATTTATTATTATTTGTTATTATATATTATTATATGGCTGGGGTTCTGCTCTTAATGTGACGGTGTGATAAATGTTGGCACGTCACTGCAGGGATATGTTAAACTATCAAGCAATTCTGTCTGTAGTCTGAAGTAACTCAAATGTCAGTGGTAGTGTCTCTCCAGTTATACTTAATGACGGATGTTGACTCCCTCTAAGGGCCCAAATGCATGCTTGATTTTTTGTAAGTGGGTAGCAACCATCTCATCCGTCCAACCACGGGCTCTTCTGATGTATCCCGGTAATTCGTTTGTGTTTGTCATTTTTATGGTAATCAACTCACCCAACCGCTTTATTTGGTTAAATGGATGAACACAAGCATAGTTGATCCCAAATGCTTTTAGCATATCTGTTAGTCTGAAAATGTATCTGCAGATTTTGAGCCAACATTTGCATGGGTATCTTTTTGCACTCTGTATTACGCTGATCCCAGTATGTTATTTGTTGAGGTGCAGCAATGGCCGTGTCTAAAGGTAGTTGTTCTAAAATCTGTGGCATCCACAGCTTCTCCTCGGCTAAGTATTCGTGCGTTTCT
>JAHWFP010142766.1:0-11669 GCA_023313725.1 Lithobius niger | reverse complement strand
GGGGTCTCAGTCACAAATTCTCCTCCCCAGCCCTAGAAATTCTTGCTAGCAACAATACGTAAGTAAATTTCCAGCTATCGACCGTTTTGAACGCTGAATTTGAACCGCTAGATGGGCGCCATCTCGTGACAGTGATATCGTTAACCTTGACCTTTTACTCTCTGGTGCATGTGGACGCACCAACTTTACACTCAATAGTTCAGGAGGCACGTGGCTTGTTTGTTGTGTAAAAATTAATTTCTTTGCGCATTTCTTCGCTTGTTGAAATCAAGTGCTAAACTGGTTGGCGGCGCTAGATGCTGCAGCCTGTCATTCGATGAACATGCACCTTTAAGTTGCAACAAGATCGTGTTTTGTTATCGCCAACTATGTTACTCGTTCCTACATAGGAAATCTCTAATCCTGTTTCCCTGTAATGAGTATTAATCCAACGGATTTGTAATCTCTGTAATCTCCAGGCCAAACAGCAACAGGAAAGCTGCCGGCAAGGGATGCTGGTTGGTTGGACATGGTGATGGATCCGACTGAGCTTCGCGGACGTGTGAATTGCGGGTGGCAACGCTGAATCATTCGCAGTATTACACAATGGATCAGAGAAAACAACCAACAAACTTTGTCTCCTCCCGACACAACCAATCCATATTTTATCTTCTGGACGTCGAAAAGCAAACCTTTATAAATAAATAAATAAATAAATAAATAAGAATTTGACCTATAATGGTCAGGAGAACGGAAGGGCTGGAGCCACTGACACCGATCCTGCAGAAAGAAACAGGGGGAAAAGGGGAAATGTTTAAGTTTGGTAATTTCTTTTTAAAAACTTATCAAGTGGATGTTCATCCAAGCGACGCTTAAATTCACTAACTGAGGGCGAATTGACAAAAGCTTTAGGAAGAGAATTCCAAGGTCCTATTACCCGAGACGCAAAGAAAAACTTTCTGCAGTCCGTCCGTGGAATGGGCATGCTCAATTTAAGGGAATGGCCGCGAGTTTTACTGTTACAGGCCAGGGTGAAGAATGGAACATCGATAGAGAGCAACCCATGCAGAATTTTAAAGGTCAAAACAAGGTCAGCCTTCAGTCTCCGGAGCTCAAGGGGATCAAGGCATGCCATAGATAACCGTGTGTTGGGAGAATGATTGCGGTACCCAGTAAGACCACGAGTAAAAGAGCGTTGGACGGCTTCAAGTCGGTCAATATCCTGCAAAAGGTAGGGTGACCAAACCGGACTCGCGTATTCGAGGATTGGCCGCACAAACACCTTGTAGGCCCAAATTTTGGTCACAATACTAGCAGATGTAAAGCAACGTCGGACGATTGCCAACCTACGGTAGGCCGAGGCTGAAATCAGGCGACAGTGGGTAGTGGACTTCAAGTCGCTGGAAAACCACACCCCCAGGTCACGTATGGAATATACTCCGTCGAGGGATGTGTCCGACAGAGTGTAAATAAGGCTGGGGTTTGTAATACCAATGTGGAACATACTGCATTTTGTGGCAGATAGTGGTAGCTGCCAGTTCAATGACCACTGTGACACAGTATCGATACTAGTTGAAAGCTGGTAGCCATCAGAGAAAGAAGTGATCGGGGTGCTTGCTTTCAAGTCATCTGCAAATTTAAAATGTGAAATATGACCAAACTGTGGCCCCGCAAAAAGATCATTCAGATAAAGAACAAATAGGAGCGGCCCCAGCACCGATCCCTGTGGAACTCCACTAATAAGGTCGCATGAGGTGGAAATAGCAGTACCCACTTGCACACACTGGGATCGACCAATCAAAAAACTACCCAGCCACTGGAGGAGATTACCTCCGATATGGAGCATCTTAAGTTTGTGTAGTAATTTGCTGTGTACAACAGACTCGAACGCTTTCTGGAAGTCAAAACAAGCAACATCTGTTGGTATACCGAGGTCAAGCGCATCAGTCCAGTGGTCAAGTGCCACCAGAAGTTGCACCGTCGTTGAGCGGCCAGGAAGAAAGCCAAACTGGTCTTGATTAAGAAGCCCATGATCAGTTAGATACCGAAGTAGGTCAGTCCTAATGATAGACTCCATGACTTTGCACGGCACCACTGTTAGAGCAATAGGCCGGTAATTTCGCGGGTTGGAATTATTGCCCTTTTTAAAGATCGGTATGACTTTTGCTGTCTTCCATAACGTGGGTATGTTACCCGTGGAGAAAGATAATTTAAACAAAAAGAGTAGAGCATCGCATATTTCGTTGGCAATCTGTTTGAAAAAGTAGGAGGAGAAACCATCGGGGCCCACAGCATGGCTAGGCTTCATATTGTGAAGTGTGTCGATTACTCGTGATCTGGTAAAAGAGACATTGTTGAGTACCGTGGAGTTAGGAATTTCAATATTAAACAGGGGAGGTGTGACTTGGTTATCGATAACCGAATTAGCAACAAATATATCGTTTAATAGCTCTGCTTTGTCCAAGTCATTAGTAACAAAGGCACCCTCGGAAAGGAAAGGTGGTAGAGAGCGTGTAGTACGAGTTTTCAAACGATATAAGCGAAAAAGGGCAGCCAAGTTTCCCTCTTTAAGTGCCTCAAACTCATTCCGCTTTTGCCATTCGTCGACTGCAGTCGAGTACTGCGATCGACATTCTTTGTATTTATTGGCAATGTGTAAAGAGTTGTCATTCCTGAGTTTATGCCAGATCCTGAGTTTCTTTCTGCCTAAGTTGCGAATGTAGTTGGGGAGCAAGTTAAGTCTCGAAGATGGCTGGCCAATAGTGGAGGAGTTGCGTGGACGCCTTGTACGACATTGATTTACCAAAAGCTGAAGAGACTCAAGAAAGCCGTTCCATACGGAATCCACATCTTGATGAAAAGAAGAAAGCAGTACCGTCCAATCAATGTTACCCAGGCATGTTTTGAGTAAGGGGAAAATAACTTTGCCCTGCTTTGGTGCAGATAGAGTCGGGTAGGACGAAGCTACATTAATAGAGAATACGACCATACAGTGGTCGCTGTTGCCAAGATGTTCAATCACATTTAAGTCAAAAATAAGACGATCGTTATCAGAAAAAACCAGATCGAGAATATTATCTCCTCGAGTGGGGAAATCAACCAATTGTGTAAGAGCCAATGGGGCAATAAGGTCAATAAAGTCACGATGTGGTTTATCAATTGCTGTAAGTTCTGCCCAATCAACAGTTGATAGATTAAAGTCACCTAGTAAAATATTAGAGTAAGTGGAATGCATTGATGACGTAATAAAGGAACACATTTTAAGAACAGCAGAGTGCAAGTGACTATCTGGCAAATACCCCAATATAATATTAAGCTTCAACACTGGCAAGACCACTGCTAATGCCTCCACCCCCAACCCAACCTCAGAAACAGCTACCTGTATATGAGGTTTATGTAGCAAAAATATACCACCTGCCCTTGATTGTCGATCCACACGTATAATTAGGTAGGGGTATGGACCCACAATCATTGCATCGGTCACGCCCGCGTGGAGCCATGATTCCACAACAAAAATTAGGTCATAGACACCCTCAGCGACCAAAGCCAAAAAGACATTTAAATTTTTTACGACACTACGAGCATTTAGGGAGACACACTTGATTCCCTCAGAACAACAATGCTGAAAAATGGGGGGAACACTGTCATTGGTGGGAGTATTCCCAATTAATGTTGGTTTTCCTGTTCTATGGTGGAGTTCACAGCACTTGGTTGATGTCCCCTGGGAGGAGTGAATGGAGCTGCGTGTAGTGCCTCAAGAATGCCTTGAAGAACCGTTTTCCCACGTGCAGTGAGGTGGAGTGAGTCACGAGCCAGCAATGTGTGGTCACAACAAATTTCGTAGTCCAGGGAGGCAAAATTGCAGTTGAGGTCCACGCACACGTTTCGGAGTAAAAGGTTAGTATGTGCGACACACTGATCATTTCCACGTTGAGTGCGTACAAGACGTGGGAAGAGGGCGATTATGGTAATCTTGGCACGAGGACGTGACGAGCGAATAAGCTTTATAATCCGTGAGATCGTGTCGGCAATCCTATTCGGTTTGGTAGATGGGACATCATTTGACCCGGCAGATATCACGAATGCAGTTTCCGGTGGTTGTTCACACAAAATGTCGGGAATCTTGGACAAGATGACCTCTGCAGTAGACCCTGGCCAACATCTGTATTGTGAGTTATTGCCGCACTTTAGATTTCTAGCATGTGAGTCTCCCAGTATAAATGTTTTATCATGCCACGAAACGTGATTGCCATTGGGGGTAAATGAAAATTCAGAATGTGTTGTGCGTGTTGATGTGTCAACACATGGAGCAGTCTCAACTCGATCTCCAGAAGCAGATACATGGTGGTCACTTGAAGCCGTGGTGTAGTGACTGAATGGGTTCTTGTGAGTTTGTGCTCTATTTCTTTTTTTAACTTTTCGTACTGTTATACCCGATGGTAAGTGATCAGTCGGGAGATTTAAAAGGCTGGCTGGATCATGGGTATGTGGTGGTGTACATGGACCTGCTAACTTTGGTGGAAGTGGTGACAATCTGGCAGAACAAAGTTCGATGGTTCGCTCGTCAGGGCCAACATTGCTTACAGTGAACACGGTTGAGTACTCCACCGCTTTAGTTTGATTGTCGAGTCGCATCGCACAGCCCTGACTGGTGGAAGGGCAAGATGGAGTGGTGTCGATGGAAGCTGCCTGAAGATTAAATGAAGCTTTAAATTCATCTTTTAATTCCTGAAGCCCAAGTTGTAGTTGTTCGGAAAGTGTAGTTTGAAGGTTATGGTGGTACTCCTGTAGGTCGTAGTTCAGTTCGGCAGTCCAGAGTCGAAATTCGGCTGCGGTGATGCCCGTGTTGTTGTTAGCTTCCATCACGTTTGCATTCGAGTCTGCGATGGCTGATAATTTAGAGTCGATTTATGCAAGATCGATATCTTTTTCACAGCATACATGTTCAAGTTTTGTTAATATCAAGGACAGGCGATTGGTTAAATGGTCACAGAGGGAAGGCTTTGATGACGGTGGTGCAGAGCTGGTCAGTGAATCTTTAGGGAGGTATGCAGCAGAAAAACTGGTCGCGTTAGGTGGAGTTGAAAAAGAAAGAGCGTCAAAAAACTGGGTAGTCCTTCGGTTAGTTGGTTTTCCTCGCAGAAGAAAGCCTCGTTGGATGGATTGTGATTGGGTAGGAGTAGTGGCAGTCTCGGTAGTTGACTCCATTGGATAAACAAGCCCAAATAGCAGAAAAAGCACAAGAATGGCAAGAAAAACAATGTCTCTTCGCAACTTCCGTACTCCGAAATCCCAAATAGCAAAGGTGGCTCAAAAGTGGTCAGAAGAACAATGTGCCTTCCCGACTTCCGTACTTCACGATTGCAGCACGGTCACAAACGCAATGTAAACAAGCACGAAAAACCGCAAATGACACCACCAATGTGGCAAAACAGAGTCAAATCAGCATCACCATACCTTCAAAATGCTGAATCCGGTCTTGTACACAGATTCAGCACCGATAAAACCGCTGAAAAAGTCAATCTTCGTGGACGCCTCGAAGCCGTCGAGTCCACGATGTACGGAAGCCACGCTGTGGTCACTCATTCTGTTAAAGCAGCTGATTTAGCTCCTTCTGTCAAAACGAGCACATTTTCAGCTACTAGGCGAATCGACACATTCCCTATTTTGATGTCCAAGGGAGCATTCGGTTGTCTCCAGTATAATCGACCCATCAGGCCGAGCCATTGTGCAGGTTCTAAAATGGGGGCTTCTTCATTTTTCCCTATACTAATTTTAACCGTATTGACATCTGGAAATATCCGTAGGTAATTAAGACCAGAAAGAGGAAACGAATCGCAATAGGAACCGTAGTTATTCATGACTATGGAAAGGGAAAAAAAAAAAAAAAGCTAACGTTACTACTCCAACCAAGTCTCTGCCGCTGGTGTGGGGGAGGGTACGAGCTCCTTCAATTTTCTGTCTCATAAACTAGAAATGTCAGCAACATAACCGATCAACCCTGAAAACTGTCGGTAGTTTAACACTATGTGTTTACGACCGTATTTTTCCAGTATGAATTTGGCCTGATACACTGATCCACTTTGAGAGACGATGATTTTTAACGCAGGGCCGTAGGTTCGGGCTATCATTATTTGTTGATGTAGGCTACGTTCGCTCACGATTCTATTATATGTGTCCCAGTCTTTGGCGAATTCACCCCATTCTGCCTTCGTGAACGAAATTCCACGACGCCCTGGCAATAATCCACAACCTGGTGTAATGTATTCTCTTAACTGAATATAAATTTTCCCCTGAAATTCAGTGATCTGGAGGTAAATATCTCCTCCCAGAAAGTAAGTGTCTGGACAGTCGACTGCTTTTATCGTTGCCATTTTTACTTTCCTACAGAAAAAAAAAAACGGGAACCCTCCCATTTAATTTTTGCCCTATCCTGCCGCACAATACTAATAAATATAGAAATAGGCTTACCTTTTCTTCTGTTGAACGCTGTTTGGGTTTCCTTTTGGCCGCACTACCACACTTCACTTGGCTGTTTTTTCCCTCCTATAACAGAGCCAAAGTCAGAGGAGAAAGAGCCGACGAATTGTGGCTTTTTGGCCCGTTCCTTGCCTTTTATGCTGATCCTATTTTACGTTGTTTCAACTGAGAGCATCTTTTTTTCACCCTCTGGCGAATCCTGCACCTTTGCTGTCGTACCCCTTACAATATTCTATATTCGTTCATTGGTCCGCACGTATGTACCGCGACTAGTTGGCTGTAGCCTAACATGTGACATGTTTTCAACCAATAGCATCGTAGCTGTGACGTCCTTAAGTCTCCTCCTATTCCTTTTTTATTCATTTTTACTGTACAAAAACGATTACGTTGTGATACAAACCACACGTAGACGAGTTGCTTACGTTCTTAGTGTCACCCCTCTCTGACAACTAACACCATTCTTAATTAGCTCTACGGGTCATGTTTAAACAGTCTGACTGTTAAAGACCTTAACCACCTGGGAAAAGCAAACTGAGATGTTCCCCCTATGAACACCAACAACGTAACTGGTACATCTTCGAGCGTCCTTGTACGTGACGAGGGTATCGAACCTTGTTATCTCCTTTTTCAAGACCGCACTTGTGAGACATCATCTGTCACGTATAGGATGCTCGGAGATGTACCAGGTGTGTGTGTGTTGTGTGTGTGTGTTGTGTGTGTTGTGTGTTGTGTTGTGTTGTGTTGTGTTGTGGTGTGTTGTGTGTTGTGTGTGTGTGTGTGTGTGTGTGTGTGTGTGTGTGTGTGTGCGCGCGCTTATTTCCATCTCTTTGATCCAGAGACATGTCTGGTGTTACGTTTTTGCGTAGATCATCAGGGGAACCTACCAGCACGTCAAAGTGCAGGCAAGTTGAATGTATTGGCGTGACTACTTGTCCGGGTCACTGTGAATTCTGACTCCAAAATGGACTTTCTTCCAGGAAGTGTGCAATCAATCTGAGGATGCTCGTGGCTGGACCCGTTTGCCACACTGTTCCAGTTAGTGCCACTATTCCAGTTAGTGGGACCAGGGGCATGGACACATTGTCAGTGGATTGGACAGGGATGTTCATGTATCTCTCCCCCCTCCCCCCTCTTTTCATTGATACCCATAGTGCTACACAAAATTAGGTTCTCGCCAAGTATGTTCATACTGGTGACCCAGAATTGACTGGTTCAGCCTTGAGTTGCATACCTCTTGGGTCTACTGGTGGACCTCCCCAGGAAGTTATCACTTAAAGAAGATCTCTTGTTTTGTCTCTTGTCACAACATTTTAAGATCTCTTGTCACATGGAGGGGCAGGATCCTGCACGGTAACTTGCTCAGCCTGCAGCTTCACGTTTGGTTCTTCTTAAGCAGATTCTCCTGCTCGTGTGCACAGGGATTTCCTCCAGAGGTAACAAATAGATTATTGCATGCTCTCAAGAAACCCTCCAATCGTGTTTTTAGGAATAAATAGTGGCTCAGGTGATTTCAGTGGTGCAGGGCACACTGATCTTTCTCTGCAATCCCATTCTAAGTGATTTGGTTGCATTCTTTGAGGAGCTGTTGTTATCGGGCCATCTCTAGATACTTTGAAAGGCTTTGGCCCCTAACTTGGTGTTCCGGGTTGTCCAAACTTTGTACCTTGTCCAAGGTCTGAACCTTGTCTCTTTCTGGCCAATCTTTTCTGGACGTATGACATTCAACAGCCGTACATGCGACGACTTTTTCTTGCCTGAAATTTGCCATTGGTGCTTACCGGTCTCCTATGACCACCAAATGATCAGTTGTGTTCAACTTTCCAGGAGATGCAGAGTAAGAAGACTTGTCTCCTCTGGCCCTAGCTACACATGTCAGGCACGGAAAACTGGTAGGACTGTCTAAGACACATGGAAAGATTGATGTTTGCTGAGACTGGTAGGGTGTGTGTCCCTTCACACAGTCCCATTTTAGAGGATACTACTCAACGTCCTGAGAAATACACAGTGCCTCTCAGGGTTCTGGCTTTGTCCATTTGGTCCCTGAGAACCAGTGTCTCTAGTGCCCATTTCAGACTCCTTCATTTCTAATTGGACAAGCAAGATGCAGGCTCAGGATTTACTAAAAGACGTATTGCCCTATTCTTGCCTTATAAATTCTCAATCAAGTCTCTCTTCCATAACGATGTCGACTTGGCACTATGATGTGCTTTTGCATGCCTATGTACAGGCTCCCATAGCTCCACACAGGATGCTTCCATTCATGCACACTTGTAGGGCATTTGCTTCAAAAGCTCCTCTTCCAGAAATCCTTAATGCAGCGGCTTGGAGGCGTAAAATGATGTTTATCCCCACTACTTCCAGAATGTTGACAAGGCTCCTGACCAGCTAGCATCACTTTGTTCGTGGATTGTGGCTGGGCAGGAGCTTCCTAAGCATACCTGAAGAGGTTTCGCTGTGGTGCAAGTTCTGCTAAATTGCTGTTACGTGGTTGAACATGGTTTTTTGCAGCCGTCATGCAGGCAAGACATTCATTTCTCATCCGTAGGGCTGAATTTGATTATATGGATTAGAGGTAAGGTATTCAGAGAAGTTTTGTCAGCACAGGACTAGCTTGACTTCTGAAACTGGACTCGGTAGGTGCAGAAGACTTGCAACACGTTGGTTTTGCAAATCTGAAGGCAACAGCACCACATGTCCACACTAGAAGTTAAAATTTATTGAGAAAACTGGGAAAAGCTTAGAATTGGATCTGTTAGAAGTGCTGCAAATTTGCACAGCATTGATGATGTTTCTGGAAGGGTTATTACAACCGAAAGCTGAGCAACTTGGCATCTTGTCAGCAGACGACAGAACAACCGGAAAGTGTGATGCCAAAAGAAATTTTAGATTGCTGCCAATTTGTACTGGAAGCTAATAGCTGGACGTATTAAGCAGCTGGATAGAAGTTCAGTGGCTGCTGAAAGTCTCTTTGATTGATTAGTACATGGCCCATTGATAACGCAGACAGGATACGAATGGAAAGGTGCTCACATACTAAAGATGACAACAAGACGCACTAAAGAAAAAACGTCATTCTTAATAGAGCCTTGAAGAAATGTTGGGAATCAATTGGCATTTTGGAGTCACAACATCTTTGGGTGTAAGTAGTAACCAAACTCATGTTGAATTTAGTACTAATATCCAGCTGAAAGAGAAAAGATATGAAGTGCGTCTCCCTTGGAATGAAAATGAACCTAAATTGAACCCTGAGTTGTTATCAACGTTGTTGTAATTCCGTCGCTATAAGGTGGCGACAGCAACCAACATTGGATAGGGATTCCTCCATGTAAGCTTACCACCAGAGGACAGAGATGCCATACGATTTCTGTGGACAGCAGAAGAGTGGAAGTTTGGGAACCAGTCCGTTTTAGACGTTTACAAATGCAACAAGTTCTGTAGTTCAATTATGCTGTGCCTCTTAGCGGTAACAATTCGTCCCCATATCTAACAATATTGGACTTCTCACGAAGAAGCCAGTCATCCATTGGACGATTCCGTACATTCTGATCATCTTTTAGCCGGTGGTGAGACAACAGAGAAGCCCTGGGAAATTTACCAAGTGACAAATTTGTTATGGATCAAGTAAGCGTGCCACTTAAAAAAAAGAACATTTTTCCGGTCCCCAGCCAGGCCGGCTAAAAATGGTTTCTTTTGCTGTTAAAAGTGCCATACCTGTCAATTTTGCATTATTGTCCCAATGATGCTGTTGGTGCTCGAGACTTAAATCGCCACCTCAGCGACCATACCGTGCATGCGCATGCGCGGCCCTCCTTATAAGAGTGACGGCTACGAGGGCTCGTCATCTCTTTGTCTCTCAGCTGTGTCAAAAGGTGATTTGAGAGGGGAGGCAGGGAGGGGCCTAAGGTATAGCACTTTTAACAGCAAAAGAAACCATTTTTAGCCGGCCTGGCTGGGGGCTGGCAAAATGTTCTTTCTTTGAGCTGTAAAGTGCTATACCTATAGGCCGACCTCGTCAAATTAGGCGGCGGGCACCTTTCGAGCGAGTTCCCAGGGGTTCTGAGGTGGTTTGTCACCTGTGGAGGTCTTGCAGTGGGTCAGTCCAGAGAGATACCCCTGAGAGATGGAACCCACTCCAGTCGGCGGGAGTTATCCCCCTTCCATAGTTTTTTTTTTTTTGGAAGAGGGGAAGAAGAGGAAGGAGGTGACATTTACCTGTGATGTGAGCTTGAGTTCCCAGGAGTCTTGTGTGATGGCTTTATGAGAGATGAAGGTGGAGATCTCCTGGTTGCCTAGATGTGAGCCCCAGCTGACTTTGGATGCATCTATGAAGATTAGTAGGTCGGGTGGGGGTTCGTGGAGGGGCAGCGTTTTTGATAGGTTCTTTACGTTGGACCACCATAACAGGGTTTCGTAGGGAAAGACGTGACTGAATGGACTTGATTTGTCGGGGTGAAGTTGGTTGATTAACCAGTCGTCTATGCGGTGATGGTGAAAGGGCCTCACCATCCATTGGCCGTAGGGGACAAGGTTCGCCATTGCATCCATCTTGCCGATGAGGGAGTTGAATTCCCGGGGAGAGAAGCTTGTTTGGTTCCAAAAGAGATGGATGTGTCGGAGTAGATCCTCGATCCGGTCTGGTAAGGGAGAAATTCGTGCTGTTTGAAGGTTGAAAGAAGCTCCTAGGAATGTGAAGGATTGAGCCGGAGTTAGTCGTGACTTTGCGTAGTTTACCCCAAAGCCCAACTGGTTTAACAGGGAGATGGTTTTGTGTTTCCGTACCAAGATGAGAGGGTACCAAGATGAGAGGGTCTGGGTTTTTGAGAGCCCAGTCGTCTTGGTAGGCACTGGCTTGAATTTGTTGTTGGTGAAGACTTGCCAGAATTGGTTTTAAGATCATCGTGAAAATTCTTGGGGCCGCATTTAGTCCGAAGGGGAGGCAACGGAAGTCGTAGATTTTTCGGTTGTAGATGAAGCGGAAGAGGTGCGTGACCGCCGGGTGAAGCGGGACATGGAGATAGGCTTCTTCCAGGTCGATCGAGACTGTTCAGTCGTTCTGTTTGAACGAGAGGCGGATTGATTCGAGAGTTTCCATCTTGAAGTGTTCGTTGTGAATGAATTTGTTGAGTTGAATTTTGTTGAGTTGTTGAAAATTAGACGAGAGTCTCCTGACTTCTTTCGTCGGGTGAAAATGGTGCTGTAAAAGCCTGGTC
>JAHWFP010142753.1:0-14617 GCA_023313725.1 Lithobius niger | reverse complement strand
AGTCCGTACTCGATACACTCATACACTGACGGAATTGAGAACACGATTTACACTGTAAGTCTGAAGGTTGGAGTTCAAGGTCAAATCGAACATTTGGATGCTTTAGTTTCAAAATTATGTAAACCTGCATTAATGGGAACGGATTGGCTTTCTATTTTTCGAGTTAATTTCCATCCTTTTTACGACCTACAAACGAAAGTGAAACCTAAGAAAAGTGTTAAGAAAATTAAAACTAGCATTACGCCAGTTGACACTTCCGAAATAGTGAAGGGTTTCCCGGAGCTATTTTCTGAAGGCATGGGTAAGTTTAAGAATTTTAAAGCCAAAATTCATTTAAAACCTGATGCCAAGCCTGTGTACAGTCGTGTAAGACCGGTTCCGTTAGCACTCAAAGAAAAGGTTAACCAAGAAATTCGTAGATTGGTTGGCCTTGGAATTCTAGAGCCTGTGGAAACTTCTCAGTGGTCTACGCCGATCGTCATAGTTCACAAGGCGGATGGTCAAATCCGAGTGATTGGGGATTATAAAACCACCGTGAACCCTCAACTCGAAGTCGACCACTATCCAGTTCCCACGGCCGCAGAATTATTCAGTGAATTAGCAGGCAGTGATACTTTTTCCCTTATCGATCTTAAGGATGCATTTCTGCAAATTGAACTCGACAAAGAGTCACAAGAAGCTTTGACAATAAATACACCCCTGGGTTTGTTTAGATGGCTTCGCGTACCCCTGGGCCTGGCGTCCAGTCCTGGAATTTTCCAGAGGGTAACGACTCAAATCACCAGTAAAATCCCCAAATGTCTCCTGTTTTATGATGACATCCTGGTGAGCGGGAAGGGGGGTTGGGTTTGCATGACGATTCGTTAAATAAACTGTTAAATGCTTTACAAGATGCAGGAGCCAAACTTAGGATCGAGAAGTGCAAACTGTCGCGGCCTGAATTAAAATATTTAGGCCACATGATAAATGCAGAAGGCTTGCATACACTCCCTGAGGTTATCGAAGCAGTCACAAACGCTCCTAACCCAACATGTATTCAAGAGCTACAGAGCTTTCTGGGTTTTGTAAACCATTACTCAAAATATCTACCAAATCTCGCTCATATTCTGTCACCAGTAACACGTTTCTTAAGCCCAAGTGTGAAGTGGGTTTAGGGGGCAGAATGCGACCGAGCCGTGAGTAAAGTAAAAGAATTATTTCTTAAATTAAAAGTTCTGGTTCATTACGATCCGAAATTAAAGCTCAAACTCGTTTGTGACGGCTCACCCTACGAGGTCGGCGCGTGCCTGATGCATGTCATGAAAAACGGTGAATCACGGCCAATAGCTTTTGCTTCACGTAAACTCACTCAAGCGGAAACAGGCTACTCGCATTTTGACCGGGAAGCACTCAGCGTGGCTTGGGGAGTGAAACGGTTTCATGAATACGTTTATGGTCAGCGATTCATACTGCAGTCTGATCAGAAGGCTTTAGTTTGGATTTTTGGCCCTAAAAAGGGAATACCGCAGATGGCAGCCGCCAGGGTTCAGCGTTGGGCAGTGATGCCTAATGCTTACGATTACGAATTCGAACACATTCCCGGTAAACTTAATTTGACGGCAGACGCTTTATCGCGCCTTCCCCTCCCAAATACCGAGGAATTCGAGAAAACAGAAGAGCAGTGCAATATTCTTGCTTTAGAAACTATTTCTAATCTTCCAGTTTTAAACGAGACACTCTTTCTTGAAAGTAAACGTGATAAAATCCTTTCAAAAGTTTATCGTTATGTGAACCATGGTTGGCCTGACAAATGCGAAATTCCCGATCTGTTACCGTACTTCACACGTCGTGCTGAAATCTGTCGAAAACGAAACCTTATTTTGGGGCTATAGAGTCCTGGTGCCGAAGGCCTTGCGGAGACAAATCTTGAAAGATCTACACAGTGCTCACTTAGGCATAGTTAAATTGAAAAGTTTAGCTAGACAAAAAGTCTGGTGGCCTAAGATTGACTCTGACATTGAAAATAAAGTCAAATCATGCCTAAATTGTCAAGAGTATAAAGATACTCAAACGTCAGGTCCTAAGCATACGTGGGAATATCCACTAAAACCAAATAATCGCTTACACGCTGATTTTTTGGGGCCGATGGACAATTACATGTTTTTCATTCTTGTAGACGCACATTCAAAAATTCCTTTTGTGCATAAAATGAAGTCAACAACGTCCGCGCGTGTCATTGACGTTTTAAACAATCATATAGCTTTATATGGTTTAATGGACAGCTTAGTTACGGACAATGCTGCCCAATTTTTGTCCTCTGAATTCCAAAATTGGTTAAAATCCAACGGAATTAGGCACATGACCGGGCCAAGTTTTGCGCCTTGGACCAACGGTTTGGCTGAGGTATACGTCCGTAATTTCAAGAGAGTCTACAAGGCCGCGCGGCGACAGGGGTCTACTATTCAAGAGAGTATAAATTCTTACTTGTTATCAGCACGAATCACTATCTCCGCTACCACGCAAGCAACACCCGGAAAATTATATTTTAACCGAGAATTAAAGTCTCGGCTGGATTTATTGTTCCCTGACCCTATTGCAGCCGTACGCCGTAAACAATTAAAACAAGTACAGAGCACCCACCATCGTGAGTTGAAAACGTATCAAATAGGTGAAAAGGTTTGGTATCGTGACTTTTCAACGACAAATGACAGGCTGTGGTCAGTCGGTATGATTAACCAAAAATGTGAAAATCAGTCCTATACTATCGTTGATACTAACGGTAATACGATTCGCAAACATCGCGAACAGCTAAGGTTACATACCGCGGAAAATGATTATCCAGAACAGCCTCCGAACGCACTTGTTTCGACGGCGAAAAGCAGTAATTTCTCCATGCATAATGATCAAGATCACTCAAATTTCAAACGCATGTCTTTTGGCGGCAAACAACGTGAAAAGCCAAGTTTCGCTGACGTAGTTCCTGAGCGTCGATCTCTCGGCCAATCCAGAAAGTCAATTTCTGTTACTGAGGGAAAAATTCCACCAATCCAACAGCTTGAAAAATCACCTGAGAATTTACATCGCAAGTCACCAGGTGGCAGGAAATCTCCAGCGAAATTACCCCACGCACACGAAGTGGATGAGTCTGCTAACGTAAATAACCAATCACCTTTGGGTACTACCAGCGCCCCTCTTGAAGGAAATTCTAAGCCAGAAAGGTCGCAATCTCCATCGATTATTACGTCACCATCCACTAAGCAATCACCACCGAAGCCAGGTCATGTTAACAAAAAAGCGAAACCGAATCCCAATAAACGCAAAGTTGTGCTATCACCAACACAGGTTGATATTGCAGCGCAGCTTCAAAATGCTCATCGTTCAAAGAGACTGCGTAGAGCTCCAGACAAGCTCAATTTGTAGTTTTTTTGCAAAATTACCATTTGGCTACAACTTCTTCGTTTTTTTGTTGTTGTAATCCGTTATATATGAATTAAATGATAGTTCTTTTTAAACTGTAGCGAGTAACGCTAAAACGTTTTGTCCCCTAGTTGTTCGTGCAGAGAATTGGCTCTGTTAATTTTAAAAATGTCCACCTTTAAAATTAGGTAAAAATGTAAGTGTATATTGTTGTTCGTGTGAAAAATTGATTTCACGATTTTATCTTTTTTGTATCTTTTAGTCTTTTCATGTACCTAAATACTTCAGACATCGGAACAAAAAATTGCTTGGAGCCGCAATTCCCACTCCGGTGAAGCCTAATCCAAAGCAACTTCTTTGGCACCGAATTCTCGAATGCCAGATGTTCTCCACAGCAACGCTGTAGCGTTTAAGCTGCAGAAATGGTTGCTGCAAAAAGAAAATTAACCAAAAAAGGCTACGAAAATTAAAACAACACTGACAATTTTAATTGAATTTATTGTAAAATTGCTCCAGAAATCAAAACAGAAATTAAAAACTGGCAAGTTTTCAGTCAGTTTATTAATGTTTAATTTTTTGCTTAATCATGTACATCTTCAGTTCTTTATTTTTGTAAAACAGCTTTCAAAAATAGTGTTTAGTTTTTCCTCGAAAGCGAAAAATTATGTATCTTTCTTTAAAAATAGGTAGTGCACTAAAAAATACATCTTGCCTTCGTAATTATGATTTTATTTCCAGCTAGGCTTAGATTTTTTTTTTCTGTTTTTTTTTCGCTCGCTGCATTGTGGAGTCGTCACTTGTGTGCTCCACAATGGCAGCCATCAATTTCATGTCAATATGTTAACCTACCAAGATACCCCTTTAACTACTAATAGGCTATTTCATAATTATATATTGTATTAAGTTGCATCACATGACTTCCTGTTATAATTGTATACATAAAGGGAAGTAAGCAGGAAGTTTGCTGTCTTATCAGCTGTAGCCTACACTCTGGTAGTCCGTGTGTTTATTACCATTGGTGCCCACGCTGGGCTAAGGTGTGTCCCCACCAAGGACATCACATGTCCATTTCCACATCCAAAGCTCCTTTTACTCCATCCTCCCTGTGTCAATCTTTTATTACACTCCTGGAAGATATACATAAAAAAATGTTATTTTCTTGCAAAAAAAAATGCACTTTTATGTATATGTTTGACCAAATAAAATTTTCCTTAAATTTGAAGGAACAACTTTATACTGTTCATTCATTACTATCTTTATTAATAAAATCGAGTTGTCACGTAGGATGGACGGCCACAAGACGGCCACAAGACGGCCGCCACAAGACGGACGCAAGTAATTGATAGAGCACATATCCGTTTTCATTGTTGGTCGCTCGCCCTTTTTCTTTGCTACCGTAGGAAGAATGAGCCCGCTCGCCCTCTTGCTGATTGTTGAAGCTTCGTTTGTTAATCGAGTTGTCGCGTAGGATCGACGGCAACGAGACAGCCACAAGACGGCCGCAAGTAATTGATAGAGCAGATTCATTGTCGGTCGTTCGCCTTTTTCTTTGCTACCGTCGGAAGAATGAGCCCGCTCGCCCTCTTGCTGATTGCTGAAGCTTCGTTTGATTAATTCTCCCTTACAATGTCTCCCTTATTTATTTCACATGTACAAACGCGTATTGCAACCATTTTTGCAGGAAACAATCATATGTAATGTAAGTGTATGGACTCCGGAACAAGGGATACGCTGAATGAGGGAGTGAAGCAAACGAAAAACACCGTTTGCTAGACAGGGTACGCAAAAACACATAGACGGGATACACGCATTCCGTAAAACACATGAGGAAGGAAATCGTCCCAGTGTTTTTAACGGTGCATCAAACACCACCCGTGCGTAGCACGGGCTTCCTCTAGTTTTAGTATATTTCTTGCTTTTAACTATGCAAGGAAGCCAACGTTGGTTTTTAGCCTTCCTTATTTCCGTAAACAATGTTCGACCAACCTGACCCATTTGTAACCCCTCTTATCGCTGATGCACTATGCTTGAGTAAGCAAGCTATTTCTCCTTCTTTCGGAGAGGAGGGGAGGGGGTTAAGAGATGAGCCGCTACGACGGGTAGGTCAAAGGTTGCCGACTGAGTACCTGTTCAGCCTTCAAGGCCATGTCATCCGCTCTTCCTTCCGGAACCTATTCCCAAGTTGGTTTTTAACCGGTGGACTATTGGAACACATGGATGAGGGATTGAGGGGGGGGTCTTGCTGACGGACTCGGCCCAGACGGAGTGGAGCCCCCAAGAAATACTTTCGATATCACATTTGACCTCTGCCCCGATTGGTCCCTCAATGCAGGTTACCCAGGTGATAAATAGGATTTTTGGGCCTTTGTATTTTACTTCTACTTGAGGCTTCCAAGTTG
This sequence comes from Lithobius niger, assembly GCA_023313725.1. Taxonomy (NCBI): domain Eukaryota; kingdom Metazoa; phylum Arthropoda; class Chilopoda; order Lithobiomorpha; family Lithobiidae; genus Lithobius; species Lithobius niger. The sequence goes on along the minus strand of JAHWFP010142753.1, from coordinate 8,822 downwards.
TTCGCTCGTCATTTTTTTTTCCTGTTCGTCTTCCACCTTCAAAACTTTCATCATGAGGCCTTCCAAGATACCGCCGAAACCTTCCTATCATAGTCGCAATAGTGCTGATCGCTCGTCACAGGATCTGCAAGTTTTTCTACAGCGTCTGGCCCAGCATCCCTACCTCATCTTTGTTTTGGTAAGCCATTACCAGAACTGCTTAATCAGCACTGCACCCTACCTGTGTCCCCACCAGGAACCTGGACGTCCGCCTTTCACCCGGACCTTCCCAGATGAAGATCAACTTGATTATTTGCTTCGCAACCTATACGAGCAGATAATTTTATTTGGAAACCCACAGACAGCCCCACCCGAGGATCAATTACCCCTGTAGAGCCATGCCGCTCGCACTGTCCGCTATCGTGGCCACTGGCGTAATGGTGGGGCTCATAATAGCAAGTCATGTCCCCATATGAGGTACCAATGTTTCCTTCCGATCCCTTATCCTGGTGAAAAATTTAAATTTTACCAGCTTCGAGCCCTGGAAGTCGAGTGCCGACATCGTGAGCAAGACGATCTGCCTGCCCTAAATCTACTTGACCGGGAACTGTCGCCCGGGCTGTTAAGTTTTCCTCTGTCTACCCTGGATGCTTTGGCCTACTTCCCAGACCCTCAACCAAACCCATCCAGTATCAATGTTGAGCCTCTTCCTAGTGTTACCCGGCCCGCCGTAGAAAATCGGTATTCAATTAACACTCATGCGCCTTTCCCTGGCGATCAAGCCCGGACCCGGGCCGAGTTTGTGCCGATGCAGGAGCATCGACCAGTGTAACTGCTCCTCAACCTGTGCCGCCCCAGGACGAGACTCCCCTTCACTGCCTCCCTGGTTGTCACTGCTACCACCAGGCTTATGACGGTAAGAATCTTCCTTAATTACTAGAACCCAATAATTAGATGATAGCCCATTCGTCACTTCTCAGCACCCGTATTTTCTCTTTTTTTTTTCTTAAAAAAAATTCTTAGCAGGTTGATTTATATTATTTCCCGATTTGGCATAATGGAAAAAAAAATTTTTTTTCCTTTTTAAAAAAAAATAAAAGGATAAAGAAAATTATCACAACCAAATAATTCTTTAAAAAAAAATCCAATTCGTTAACATAGCTCGGGTCTATGCAGGGAATTGACGGAAAGGCATTCTGAGAACTATACATTATTCTGCATTTTTGAGAAAAGAAAATGTTACGATCGCATAGCCCATGTACAATTTTATAATATGTAATACAAAGTTTGGCACAACTTTAACCTGGTTGCAGTCCTTCCTGCGTTAGTACTTATTTGCTTATCTCTAACTGCAGTGAATGCGGTAGCGCGAATGTGTTATGCCTTGGAAATAGTAATTCTAATATTAGAACTTTTCTCTACAACATCCTTAACTTGATTTGAGCTCTTCAAAGTCTGTCATGACTACTGGGGGAAAATGCATTTCAAATGATGGCAAAATACTGATAACCTAGTACGTATGTAGCCTTCAACCACAAAATTGTGCCCGGCTTGCAATGCATATGATCTTTGTGCAATTTCAATATTTTGATGATATCATCGTAATGCTATCTAAGTTCACCAATACGGCATAATTTCCCTTTATGCAATATTCTTTTAATAGTTAGGTTTCTGTTTATAATATTGTTACGGATGGACAGGTTTACATGAATATTTTCCACTATTAGGCAGACAGCCGCAGCGAGAGCGGCAGTGCAAGTGAGGCTTTATGCCCTGGAGAATTTATTGGTCCACTCGCAACTTATTATGCGAGTTGTAAACCATAATATAAAAAAAAATCGTGTATATTTCGCCCTTTGCACTGTGCACGAATACTTGTTTTAATTTTGTATTACCCTGATGTCGAGGTAACTGTGTTTGACAACCTATTATTTTCCTTAAAATAATCCCGGATATCAGAACTTCTGAATGGAGGGGTTTTATTTTTATCAGTTTTCCAATTGATAGGCTATACATCTATGTATCACGAGATACTTTCTCCGAAACGAACTGTCATAGCCTAATATAGGAAAATTTATAAGATATGTGGAAAACAATGACACCTATATTGTTCATGATTTCATACACAAACTTGACAGTCTTTGCCCTTTTTCTCCGTATATGATATCAATCAGGAGAGCGGGTGGGGGGGGCGGCCGGGGTTCTGTTATCAAAACTTACTATTTATAGGCTATGCTGTTATGTTCCGTGTGATACTTTCTCCGGAGCCAACTGCTATAGCCCAAACAACAAAAGTAAAAGTAATATGGTTTAGGATTTAATAAAAGTAAATCCTAGTTTAGTATTTTGTATACTGTATGTAAAAAAAATGCAATTTATATGAATGTACCCAATTTAATTTAAAATGTCCGTATCCAAAGTGAGTCCATTACACTTGAACATACAACTGTTTTCTCCATAAATAGCAGAAAATTTTCAGAAAACATCGCAAAATGCAAAAGTGTTAGTGCTACTCTGAGCCTTCCGTACAAGGACACGAGCGAGTGCTGGTAATCCTTGTGCTACGGGGTTTACAGAGTTAGAATGCAAGGACGGCGGCCGTGTTTCCCTTCTCCTTACAAGGATAAACACGCTAATCTTCATCCATTTTCGCCTCGTCAATTTCCCTACGAAGCCTAATTTCTGGTGTAATCTTATTACTACGAGTGTTATAGCCGTGAGTAGCGCCTCGAAATCTTTGCGCATATAATTCTTCATTTAGTTTTCTATGTTTGTCTTGTAATTTTGCGGCCGAACGTGGTTCGACGTGCTTGCGTTTATTCGAAAGGCTAACCCTCGGATTACCAGTTGTTTCGTCTGCTGTTGACGGTGCAAAAACGGGTGGACTCATTTCTGAAAGATGGTCTGACGGATCCTCCAACTGTTGTTGTATGAATTCTTGTAATTTTATTTCAGACTCCGATAATTCACCATTAATCTGCATCGACATTTCAAGGTCTGTCATGCCGTTGAAAGGTATAGGTTGGTTACTGCTTCTTAGGAACCATGGTCTGCAATGGTTTAAATGTACTCTAAGTATTTTATCGGGGTCTAAAAAGTGTACTACGCGTACGATTACATCGTTTATGAACTCCATAATCCTGAACGGCCCTGTCCATGCTTTCATTAATTTCTGAGACACCTGTTTAATTCCAATCCATTGTTTCAAAAGTATGTAATCGTCCACAAGGTACCGATAGGGTCGAGCCGTTCTACTATAGTAGAAATTCTGTTGCCTCACTACCGCTTTCCAGTTGTGCACCCTTGCGACCTCGAATGCTGCTTGTAGTTTACTCTCTACACGAACAACGTAATCGTCGTTATTGTAGCAAATTCTGGGTGGTTCGAAAGCTAACGAGGTAGGTAATTTAAATTCTGTCCCGAAATGCATATAATGTGTTGACAATAATGTTAGAAGAGTTAGGACTACAGTTTAGTGCTATTGTAGCCATTTGTAAATATCTACACCAGTCGTTTGGACAGTGTGCAACAATTTTACGCAAAATTGTCTCAACTTGTTTGTTCGTATTTTCTATGAGCCCGCCCACCCAAGACACGTTGGGGGTGAAATTTATCTGTTTAATATTAAAAAATTTGTTAAACAAGCCATGACGTTATTGACAAATTCAGAACCTCTGTCGCTGCGGATTACATTGGGGCAGCTAAATACTGCAATAAGCCTTGTAAATACTTTATGTGCAACAGTTTCTACCTTTTTATTTGGAATTCCGACTGCAATGACGTATCTACTGAAGTCATCTATCATTACGAGTATGTAGGAATTTCCTGCGTCGCTAGTGTTGAGTGGACCCACCAAGTCCAGGCTCCATGAATAACCTGGCCTCTGTATCTGCGTGTAGGCTCTAAGCTTAGCTTTGTAAGGCTTATTGGGTCTCATATAGGCTTGGCAATCTGGCATGTCTTCACGTAGTCAGCGATATCATCCATCATGTTAGGCCAGTACCAATGAAGACTAATTAGTTCATAAGTTCGTTTTCTTCCAAAATAGCCAGCCGCAGGGGCTGAATGTTAGTCCCTAATACAAAAATTCACTAATGAGCGGGGAATGCACATATGACTCAAATTCTCCATTCGGCCCTGCTTTGGATCCGCTAATCTAATCCTATACAAGATTCCATGGTAATCCTTAAAGAAAATACTTCGTTTATTAAATGCATCGATCAAGTCGTCTGCTGATCTATCTGCCAAACGATGTAAAATCTCCCTAAGGTAAGGATCGTTTCTGTGTTCTGCCGCTAGGTGCTGTCTTGTCCAGTCTGGAAACTGGCTACCCAACACAGCGATAGGAATCTCGATTCTGGATAGCGCGTCGGAGACAGCAAGTAGCCTACCTGGTTTATGGCGTAATACAAAGTCATATTCATGTAAATTAAGTAAAATTCTCTCTAATTTAGGAGGTAAAGAGGAACTACAGTAAAGGTAGCACACTGCGACATGGTCCGTAGTTGAAAAAAAGTTTTACCTAGAAGGTAAACGCGGAATGCGTCAATAGAATGAATAATCGCTAGAATTTCCCTAGTAGTTGTAGATTCTTTACGTTCAGCAGGTGAGAGAGTTCGGGAAGTGTAGGCTAGTGGCTACTCTATGCCTCCGTGTATCTAAGACAGCACACCTCCCGTTGAAATCAAACTTGCATCTGTTTCAAAAAAAATGGCTTAGTAAAGTCAGGGTGTTTAAGTGTTGCAGCATCTACCATAGCCTGCTTTTAAATACTTAAGAGCTTGGTCCTCTTCTTCTCCTCATATAAACTTTCAGTTTTTCTCAGTGAGCTTTATTAGCAGATGGTGACAATCGAAAAAAAAAGTATTTTAAATCGCCGATGTTCAAAACATTATCAGTGCAGTTTATGGCTGCCGAATTTGGTTGCGTAGACAGGAAATCGTAACCGAGGAGTACAGAAATTTTCCCAAACGAACAATCGGGAACAATGATGAACTCTTATTGTTTCGAAAAATTACATTTAGAAATAAATGTAATTATTTTCCGAACCGCTTTTATTTGGCGATTTCCCACGCCTACGAGGTTTACGGGTGTTTCCAAATCAACTAAACGTGAACCACTTCTCATATCCTTAAGCATTCTGTGAGCTGTATTGTTATCCAAAAGTGAAAGTGAACTTCCTGTGTCGATTAAACATACCTTAGGCCTACCACCAATATTAAATACTAAATACTAAATGTGGACGAGAGAATTTAGTTTTTACAATGTTGCGAACACTGCAAGTAGGAATGCTTTCCTCATTAAGCGACGACTGCTCCTCGCTAAACTCCAAGTCAGGTAAGTCTTCGTTTTCACTTCTAGTTAGTAACGCTGCGTCTAGATGGCGTTGGTTGTACTCTTTCCCACTCTCTGAAGCCGGGACGCTCGTAAGCAGATCGCCGTTCTCGCTTAGAGATTGAAAAAGAGCCGGCGAGCAATCTGATTTACTTGCGCCCTTGCTATTCCAGCAAGTCAAGCAAATAGTTGGTTCCACAATCCCCGAAACAATAGGAACCCTAATTTTCCAGCTGTTTTGAGTTTCACTAGAAATACCTATAGAAGTACCTGAAGGCATGTCGACCTCGTCTTTAGAAATTGTTTCGTCAACATGACGGAACTGCAACGTGCGTTTTTGACCTAATAAAGTTAATACAATAGGCTTATTTGATTCTACTTGATTTAATTCTGAATGAAAACTAGTGGTAATCAATTCCATCTTCAAACAAAGTAATTATTACTGAATCACACTCCAAACCATATTTACTGTTTACTGTTTCCAAAATTGCCTCAAAATCAGCAGATAAAGTTTGATTATTTTCGACCGCAGGTGCGACATACTTTGAGGGAATTTTACCGTAGTAAGAAGCTAAACGAGGTAGCGTTAGCATTCTATCGGGTAAGGCCAATTTCTGTTGATGCCATTCGACATCTGCGTACAATTTAAGCAATAATTTATCGGCCTGATCATTGGAAATTAAATTAACTGGTTTTACTGCAGTTTACGATGTCTGTCTCCATTTACTTCTGGAACAACAGGAGTTTGATCTTGAACAGAGCTAATGAACTGCTTGTTGTCGTTATTACCCTGTCTTTGCTGTAGGGAATGTAGCCTAGAATCCCTGTTTTTATTCAGGCTATCAACCCGTTTTTTTTTTTTGACTGATCGTTAACCTGATCAGAATCGCTCACCTGTTCACACTGAGTAGCATGCTGTGGAACCTGATTTTGGTTAAAATTTTGGCCCTGTGGAACACGAGTTTGTTGGTTATTTTGCTGTTGCTGCTGGCGGTTGTTCTTGTAATTATTTTGTTGTTGCTTTTGGCCTCCGTTACCATAACTACTACCAGAATTGATAGTTTGTTTTCCCCAAGTTTGCTTAAAACCTGAGTTCAATTGAGCTGCATCCCTAGTTTCAAATCCAGAAGAATAATTTCCCCGTTTACCACGATTATTTCCCCGAAACTGATTACCATCGCGATTTTCCTTGTTACCTGTCGTTAAGCCCAATACTGTAACCCTTTGCTTTTATTACGTTGTCTCACATTCTGTAAGGTTTCGTCCTTAGTTTTACAATCCCGATTCAGATGGCCACGCCCTAAACAACGGTAACAAATTGTATTCCCAAGTGAGGTTGTGACAACCGTGCTTACTCTAGTTTTACTTAAAAAGACTGAAGTGCTATGAACCTTATTTATACTTTTCTCCAATTTCTCCACTATTTTTAATACTGAGCCTGAATCGAGAATATTCGCACCACCTTCTACAGCTGGTACTCTGCTTGAAACTGCGGCAAGAGTACCTGAAGAGTCCAACGTATTCCCGCTTATACGACCTGCTATAATAGAATGCTTCAAAATGGCTTCCAAATACATGCGTTGAAATGACGGCGGCTTGACTGCCACTAAATGAGCTTTAATTCCCGGTGGAATAGCCTGAAGAAATACTAATTGTAATCCTTCATCCTTTGCTTTTAATGTCCGCAACCTCCGCTCTGTGCTATCGCTAGGTCTGACCGCCCAAATGACCCTAGCCATACGTTTTAACCTATCAACAAAAGACCTGAATGATTCTCCCTCGTTTATTTTAGTACGACAAAATTTTGCAATAGTAATAGCCTTATCACCACGACTGAATCGATCTATAAGTGCATCCGCAAATTCCTCCCAATCACCCAAATCAGTGACCTGAGGATTTATTGCCAAAAAACTTGTTGCTTCACCCGTAAATCTGCTACATGCTGCGGAAATTAATTGCTAGCCGGGCAATGTAGGGTCTACCTTCCTTAGATTCTCACACATCAAAAGAAAAATGAACACATCAAGGCCTTCACTACCGGAAAATGAAGTTACTGCCTCTTTTGCAGAGCGCAGTTTCTCCAACAGTTTCATATGGTTTAAAATTGAGTCTGACTGCTGAGAATGAAATGCATTCAGAAATTCCCGGAACATTCCCAAAGGATTGTTTGCGTGCTGCTCTAATAATTGTCTAAATAAATCGTTATTTTCTTGCAACCAAGTCACTAAAACTTTGCTCATGATTGAAATGTTAACCTCCCCAATATCTGCTAAGTTGTTCTGATTTCCCACTGAATCTCTTATAATATCCTGCATTGTTTCCTCATTATGAACAGGATTTTGTGCACTTAAACACGTATCTACGGCTGAGGGTGATCCGTACACATTTCTAACCTCATTTCCGACTGTTTCCGTACGTTCCGACGTACTAGGACGTCCCTGTGGGAGAACGGATGGAGGTATTCCGGTATGTTCTTCCATTTCGCTCATAATACTAGTAGCAAGAGTCAACGGTATGAATTATGATACGCCTACGTCTACCAAAATGCTCGACGAAATAACAACAGGTTCAAACAAATCCTTGTTACTTTCCCGTTTAACAAATGTTTGCCCCTTAATGAGCGAGATCACGATGCAAAATCACAATTTAACCTAAATCCACTAAATATAACCCAAAAATCAAAACACGCGTCTTAAATTTCCCAGGACAAAAATATCCCAAATATAATAGTGATACTGTGTATCTTATTCCCCCAAACTATCGGTTTGTTATAAAATTGTTTCGAGTAACCGTCTATAATTGTTATAAATGCCCAATCAAACAAAATGTGTCACGAAGCCAACTGAGGGTAACAAACCGTAATAAAAATTCTTACGTGTTCTGTAGCTGAACACTACCTGGTTTGGATACTGCTTTCAACTTAAATCGCAACTAGTTTGCACCTTCACTGGTAAAACATGTAACACAAAACCAATAGCAGCTCAAAAAATAAAAATAAACTCGTAATGGCAAATGCAACTTATAGGTCTAATGTAGGTTACCGATTTTAAATAAATATATCAGTTTTAATAGTGGAAAAAAAAATATTTGTCTGTCCTTGCAAAATTCTAAATTTTAAAATTTCAATATTTTAACACCAAGTAACGTTCACTAATAGCAACTAGTCTAGGCCAAATCCATATAAAATTACACTGTAAAGTTCTTTTAAGGTCCAATCTCGTAAAACGTGTCACTGCAATCGGCCACAGAATTGAATAACAAAAAAAAATCAAACGGTGTTACTCAACTACTGAAATGTTGGTACTGTTAAAAAAATCCGAATTAAATGTAAATACTTAAAGTAACAAGCGCCTTAAACAGTCTCAAAACAACGTTACGTTTCTGCGTTAACCAAAACACCGCTAATTCCGACAAGAGGCCTTGCCGCTAGCTGAATGCACTATACTAAATTTTTATACTGCGATCTCGGGATTTTCAATAAGTCCAAATAGCCGTGAACAAAATCCAGC